>APFE030363068.1:66657-101616 GCA_000404065.3 Pinus taeda | reverse complement strand
GGCAGGGCCGCCTGGGTGGTGTCATGTGGAGCTACTGCAACCCCATCCTGCGCCACCATGGCTGCCCACCCATTCACCCACGGAGGTTGTGTGATTCTCGGAATTTCCCGCTACTCTGTGGATGTAGGGGGTGGTGTTGGCGGGTTTCTACCATTTCTTAGTGTTAATACCTTTTTAATTTCAATTATCTGATTATACAAATAAAAAATTTATGATATATTTTCATTGTTAATTTAAGTTAATATGTTTTCGTTATTTAGTGATTTATGTGTTTCTATTTTTCAAGAAAATGGCATCAAAGAAGATTTCTGTGAATTTTTCTAGACCAAAGACTCTTAAACTTGCATCTTCAAAAAACATTGGTAAACAAACTCCACCTGAGGTCATGGCTACAAATATTTTAAGTGCCTCAAATGATAAGAAGATGATTTCATATTGAAAAATTCAAAAGAGGTAAAATTTCCATCAAGAATTTGGTATGTGAAAGAAAGAGAAAACCAAAATGTGAATATATATCTATATATTGATATACCGAATGATAATGGAATTTATGAGGTGATGGGAAGAGTCATAGATATGTGTTCGATACTGGACACTGAAGTTGTTTACATACTTACAAAAGCTCCCAAGTCACATATCGACTATCATATTCATTGTATGACATGAGAGAGGTATCTACAAAGTTGTGTAAACAAATCGTAAAAGAGATGAAACAAAACATCGTAATTATTGTTATTTATATTTGTATTTTGCGTTCTTGAAAGTGGCTCGCTATATTTTTTTAACTTTGTTTTTATTGACATATGATATTTTGTTTGGCAGAATTTTGTTGAAAGTCGATCCATTAGGTTTGGAGGCATTCATTTCATAGAGCATGATATCATGAAATTTGTCAGCAGTTTTTACTTAATGTCAGAAGAAGATATGGAAAACAAGCAAAATGTAGTAATTGATGATGCTACAAAACTACATCCAAAGGATCAGAAAAAATGGCCTCTAGTGGATAAATCTAGCAAGGGTAAACAAGTTACTTTTGAGGACGATGAAGTTGAAACTGATAGTGCAACATATGTTTCCAATATGGAAGATGACATTGGAATTGAGAAGAGCCATAAAAGACCAAAAGTAACAATGCCCAAGAATAAATCTGTTGAGAAAGTTATGACAAAGAAAAGTAAAGTTGAAGATTTTGAAGTAGTCATTACTAGCTGTCAAGAACCTAGTGAAACTTGAAAAGAAAGCAGAGAAATCATTACACCAGGAGTTGATTTAGAGGATGGCATTATCAAAACAAAACAAAATGCCATTCGACAGAATTTGACAAAGAGAAACTTAATTGATGGTGGTCATGCATTTCAACCTAATGTCAGACAAACATATAAGGCAAGTGAAGGACAATGTCAATATCAATTCAAAAAGCCACACCATCTGCATGTTCATAGCTTGAAGACATTGATGAGGTACAGTCCATATGCTCATGTGGTTAATTATGTGCTTCTTGTTGATTCAGTTCAAGTTCCCAACAAAGAAGCATTTGATAAATCAAAATGCTTTGAATACAATTATTATGTGCTTGGGGGGAACCATTATGTAGAAGCTCAAAGACAATTGATGGAGGAATATCCCAATAACCCATGTTTTGAAACAATGAAATGTATCATTTATGCTGGTTTATCATATATAGAAGCAAAGTTAGTGGCATGGGATCATAATTCAAATAATGAATATAGGATGTCCATGACTTTCATCCAAAGGGTTAGATTGATTCATAGTGAATTTCAAGAAAAATGTGGTGGGGATAGGATAAATGTTACTGCAGCTTTCCAAAGGGAATGTTGTATGAAAGTATGCTATCAAATTGAAGAGAAAACCAATTCAAGAGGTGGAAAATGCAACATTCCTAGTGATTTATTCAGAGGTGTTGATAACATTTTCCAATTGGCATTTAGAATTGGAGATGTTTGGAAGTTGATTGATGAGATTTTTAGCATATGGGAGAACATTGGCATTAAAAATCAGAAGGTCAAAAAGTCTAAGCCATTGATATGTAGAAGCAGTAAATCAGCGCCTGAAATGAAGCAACTTCCAGAAGATATGACTATCACACTTTGGAGAGTAATGTGAGTGAAAGATGAAAAAATTGTCAAAACAATATTATCTCGTGTGAGGTCAGGGGAATTATCATTGGAGGAAATGTCTGAGGAATTTCAAAAGTAAGTTTGTTGAATTATTTTTATTTATTTTTAGATTATAATTTTCTTTTAAATAAAACATGTTGTTCTTGGTATTATTTGTTATACATATCATTATATTAACTTTTTGTTACTTTATTTATGCAGTCACAAAGTTTACATGAAAATTCAAGAACAAATGGTTAAATTGTTGAATGAACATAGTTGGGATGATGTTGTAGGCAACTATCCATATTCAAGTTCTACATCAACATTAAAAGCTTTTTATCTTGCATTTAAAAAGGTATCTTGATTTACACATTCATTTTTATTCATCTGTGTACTATTTTTAATTTATAACTTACACATATATTTGTTTATTCTATAAAAGATGAAGAAGGATGATAATGGAGCGCCAGATAGCTTTAGAACCTTTATTGAAAAAATAAAGATCGAAAGATTGAGGAAGCAACATATTAAGAATGTTGAACTTGATCCAACTCTTACTCATTTCATTTGGAATGGGCTAGACACTATTCAATATCAAGTAATACAAGGCAACTGTAAAGGCATTGCTAAACTCATACCTAAAAGTGATTATGCCCTAGTTATTGCAGATATTCCCCATGGTTTCAATATTCCAAACATTGAATATGATAGTGACCCTTATACTCATCAAGCTCTTAGTAAAGTGGTTGCGGGATTTGTATTAGTCACGTCATCACCATTATGGAGATTTGTGACATTTCATTCAGACACACAATTGACAATGATATTGTCAAGCTTCAAGGAGAAAACAAATTCAAGGATGCAGCTTACATGGTGAGACGTTTAAAATTTATATTTGATTAATGTTAAAAAATTCATTTATGTACAAGTTGATTGAACTTTTACTATTTCATGTTACAGGCAAAAGTCAAATGTTCTTAATCGTGAAGATCAACTATTTATAAATGATTATGAGTTCATTCATATTGATAGTTGGGCAAAAGATGATAGCTATATGTCTATGATTTTTAATTGGGTAGACAGAAAGAGCCATAGCCAAATACTGACTTATGATGCTGTTGTGAGAAAACTAACATATGAAGACAAAGAAGTAAAAGGAGAGATAGTTAACATTTATAAAAAACCATATTTATTGATTAACTATCTTATAGACATATGTTCAAATGAAGGAGATTGGGTTCTGGATTTATTTTTTGGCTCAGGTAAGTTTTATTATATAGAATTGAATTTCAATATGTTATTTTTTAATTAATATGTCGTACAAATTTACTTCATTATTTATTTTGTGCTTGATAGTTAGCTACAACACTAGCATGCTTCCTTCAAAAAGGAAGAAATTGCATTGCAATTGGAAAAGATCCATTACAGTGCAATTTCATTAAGCAAAGAATTAATGTTCTTCAATTTCTTCCAGATGCAATGCAAGAAAGTGGGTTGAAGAAAGGGGACTTTAGTGAATCACGTGTGAAAAAAAAGAAAAGGAACCCCAACCACCATTACATGAAATGTTTGGAAAGACATACATTGGGAGATTCGTAGACATCAAAGATCCATTAGAAGATGAAAATGAGCAATAGGAAGCAGAAAATATTGTGGAAGAAGACAATGATGAAACTCTAGAGGATGAAGAGTTTGGATTACGTGACATTGTTGATTAAATTTAAGTTATGCTTGGAAATCAAGCTCATTTTTTGTAACTATTAAATAGATTTACTTATAATGTTTTGACTTTGACATTTTATGAGAAGAATATACACTCAATTAAGGTTGTTATGCGTTCAAGATTTGTAATATGTGATTTTCGCATTAATTTTTAAGTTAATCATTATTTTTTGAAAAACAAATGTGATTATTATTATTTTTTTGACTTGAAATTCATTAAAAAAAACTATTATTTAATCATTTTTAGTTAAAATTTTCATATAAAAATTGTGATTTTCACATGTCAATTGTAGCAAAAAATTATCAAAACGTGTAGTTTTTTAGTTATATTTATCTTAAAAAAGGCTATTTTTATGTCCATTGTTAAAAAATATTGTTTTTTAGAAACAATTATTTCTTGTGGATTGAAAAATTAATTAACGATGTATAAATATGTAGAATATCGAAAAATTCAAAATATTGACCTTCTTCTTTAAATACGAAAAGCCAATAAAAACCTCACTACAAAAAAAAAAATTTAAAATAAAAACAAAGAAAATATGAAGAAAAATACCAACTTCAAAAATTATTAAATTAACAAAATAATTATTTACAATTTCATACATATAAAAAAAAAAAAAAAAAAAAAAAACCTTTTAAAAAAAGGGCTTGGTGTAGAATTACCACATTTTTAAATCAACATAAAAAACACTACCATTCTAAAACGCAATGTACATAAAAAAATTTATAGTGCCAAAAGCTGCTCTAAAAAACATGTGTGTTCTGCATCACCCCTTTTCAAAATCGGGTCACTTTTTTTCTATCTCTACAAAACAGGTAACAATATGAGTTTCTGTTTCAAAGTTTAAATTGTTTGAAGGATATTGTAAAATTTTTGTAAAGGTTTAATCCACTATTTAACACTGCCTTATTTCGTCACAAGCCACCACCTACATATACTATTAATCAGTTACTCTTCACTAAGGCATCAGATGAGTAAGTTGCCAACTTTTCATTGCCATGGGTATAACTCAGTTTGTCTGGTTATTTCCATCTATTTGTATGGGAATTTTCACTAATGCCTATGTGGATCTTTGAGACAAAATCTATCATTTTATCTTAACTTATGCTTCCAGATCAAAATCAAGTTTTTCAAATTGAAGGAGAAATCTGCTTTCTTGGTTTTGTTTTGGAAGCGAAACCAACTGTGAAGGTGGCATTGCTTCTTTAAAAACTAGAGGAGTTGTGTTCGTTATCCAATTTTAACTGTTACATAGAAATTTGTTCAATCTTGCGAGGGAGCAAGTGGAATAATTAAAAAAAATATTATCTGGGCTCCCCTCCCTTTCCACATTCTTGGATGCCTACTCCCTTTTGAAGGGGATGCCTTTTTTTCATTACTCTTACTATTTTCTTTTCCTGGTTTTTGTTCTTTTTCCTTCAACATCTCTGATTTTCTTCCTTGCTCAAGTGTAGAGTCAAAAACATAATGAGATTTTTCAAAGTGACAAAAAATCATCTATTGCCAAGGATGGCATGTTTTTATGGTTTTTCTCCAAAATAATATTGACCGTTGGAGCAGCTAACCTGACCAAACCTTCCATCCTAGCTGTACTTCTCATATTTACTTCCTGGAAAACTTCCATATTGAAACTTTCTTTCTATTGCAATAAATTCATTACATTAACAACTTCTTGTGTGGGAAGCATCTTAATCACCATGGATGTGATAGTGTCTAGACTTGAAAATGATGCTTTCATAATCCAAAGACCATTTCTAGTAAATGTGTTCATACTCAATCATGAATATTTGAGGAAGACATTTTTGCCAACCAGTTGGATGTAAGTTTCACTAAGAGAATGAAACTCTCTCTCTCGCTCTCATGAAATTGAAATAAATTGGCTAATAACATTTCCCATGGCTTTGAAATAATTTTGTACCCCAAAAATGAAGAGAAACATTTGGTAGTTTTCCTGGGATTAAATTGGTTGGCAGTTCCAAAAATGCAGGATGGAAGCCTTCAAATCAGGGATTTGTGATGTTGTGTGATGCATTTCTCCAAATAATAATCTACCTTCAAGGATCTTACATCTTTAGGTTGAGACGTCCACCAAAGGCATGTTTACAATGGGTAGGAAATAGTTCATAGGTTCAAATTTGATTGAGTCCCTGACCTCTTGACCAGAATTAATGACCATGATGGCTTTCACTAAACAACGACCTCCTTACAGGGTTTCACATACCCACTTTAAGAGCTTATATATTGTTTACAATAAAAGATATTCCTGCATATGGCACTTTGACTAGTGTCAATGTTCATCTCATGTATACTGAGTCAAACATGTTATTAGAGTTGTTCGATTGAGTATCCCTGCCCTAACTACTCTTTCTCTTGCTTCTTGAGGAGATAATCTCATCCTCTTGCATTTGGAAAATACTTGAAGCATTATTTGATCTTTGAAAACCAATCAAGAAAAATATGCTCTTCAATCCAAGTTTTGTAACAATGCCTTTGGCTTGGTTTAGAGTTGCCATTTTTTTCATGACGTAATAACTGTATTTGTGCATTTTTAGGAAAGTTATCATTGTATTAGTGTTCAAATTTTATGCATAAAATTAGCTTCATCTTTTGCTTTATAGGAGTGGCCTTAGTATTCCCACTTTGTATCCACTCTTTTACTGACCCTATCTCAGACCTCTTTTTGGGCATCTAACAAACATTAATAAACTTATTCTATCTTTTGGATGCACATTTATTTTTTGCTAGTTTAAAAAATTATGAAAAATGGGTGAATTGCTAATGAATTTTTTTTTGGCTACTATGCTTCTTTTGGAATTTTTTTTTTTTTCAATATTGAGTTAAAAAAGAAAATATAAATGAGGGATATAAGTTTGCTAAGCCATGAAAATTAGCAGTGTGAAGCCCATTGGAAATAAGCATTGAAAACTCCCCTCAAGATCTACAGATCAGCCTTCAAGGCCTCAAGATTCTCCTTGCAATGACCCTCTTATGGTTTGCCCTACTCCTCTTAAGGTTGCATCCAAGTAGTCAGAACACATGGGCTTTGTTTTAATCATGAGTGGTTTCTTGTGACTAGAAATTCTTGATGACCATTATGCAAATGTGGCCCTTACTATGGGCATCCTCCATTATGAATATAATGTGACCTCTCAAATGCCATGACCGACAACCTTAATAGTGGTAGTGCCACACCAAGCTCGACCTCACATTCACATTCTCTCCACACAAAGTGATCACATGTCTTCTCCACACACATTATTAGGGGAGAATTCTCTAACCTCATGACCAAATTACTTCTGCTCTAACTCAGCCTATGTGCAACTTAGATCCACGAAGCTAGAGTGACCTCCTCCTTCCACGCAAACATTGAGAACATGATCCTGTGAAAACAACAATTATCACAGGGAATATGTACCTTGATCTTTATGAAGGAAAAAAAATCAAGATTGGAGATTATTTTATTTCTTTGTGCATTATTTTTTGAATAGTCTACATGGGAAGCTTGTAGAGATATTCTATGAGGAGGATGAGGACATATTTAGAAAAAGGGGGTGATTATTTTGATTGGATGGAAGGGATTTTATTTTCCAAATTAGAAATTGAATTTCAAGAGGCATTGGTGGTATTTTGGCAATAAATTGTACAAACAAACTCCCTTTTGGTGCCATTGATTGTTTGCATAACATGGCTTGTTGACATCTTGAGCTTCATTTCAATTTGAACTTTTCCTTGAGGGATTCCTTTCCTAAGTAACTTGTTTTGTTGAAGATACTTTATGAGTTGTTTTGTCGAGTCCTCACACAAGATGTGTTGACTTAAACATTTTTTTAATATATATATTGATTAACCATTATTTAGTCCTCCTTTTGAAAAAATTTGATAACAACTTCTTTAGCTTCTTTTGTACATGTGCACTTTATAATCGGAAGATAATCATGTTGCATCAATTGTTTGGAGTATTTGTTGAATTTTTGGCCCTCTCTCCCCAAAAAAGGCACATGGTCAGCTCTCTTGATTCATGTTTGAAGCATTCTTATCGATTTTGACACTTGATTTTTGTAAGGTAACTCTAAACTTCAAAAATTTTCCTGAAGCACTCTTGTTGATCTTTGACACTCTTCAATATTTTCATCTTTGGACACTATTAATTTACAATGTTGTATATTTAAGTCCTTGTAATTTATTTCTTCTTCTTATTCTCATTGTATTGAGAGGCACTCCACAACCCAGAATGGGGGAGATATTGTCATGTAACATAATGTAACATGACAATAAAAAAAATATTTCTGAAAACAAATTACATGTCAGATGGAAAAATAAATTATTTGAAAGTGACACACACATTTATCTAGTTATCCATTTATCCATATGAGGAGCAACGAATAGAGGAGTTGTGAAATCTATCTAACAACAGATACATTTTGATTTTTGGATGGATGTAAATTTTTGCATGACCTTTACGGTTTCAAATTTACATTTAATGGGATTAAATAACTTTTGGTGCATTTCTTTCACCACAAAGTACATTTCACTTATTCACAGTTCGATTTATATTGGAGTTGTCAACATCTGTGTATTGATTATGGATTTCCAAAATACATTTTAGCCAATTTCTAAATGATTTTTAAAAAAGGACAAATCTATTATATAAAATATTTTATGCGACTTTGCCAGAAAATGTCAAAACCTATTAAATCAAGAGTTAAAAAAATGCACTTTTAATTTTCTTTATTGAATTTGAAATTTCCCTCCCCTAAAAGTTTCTATTGATGGTTAATGTCTCCTACTTTACTTAGAAGATAAAAAAAATTGCTAAATCTTAAACCTAGCCTAGATCCATCATAACTTCACATCTGTTAAACAATGAGAGGGATCAAATCCTCTGAGGTACAAACCTTTTTTAGAGCGCAAAACTAGAGGAAACATTTTTACCTCGACAGATTTGATTTTTGTTGGTGCTTCATAGAACTGGAGTTAAGATGTGATATAGGCTAGTTTATGAAAACCTTTGTTAGCGTTTCTAGTTTTGAAGAGGTTCACATGAAGATTATTGGTTTTTGGAGGTTATAGTCTCGAATAAGGGCTCTCCACTATGAGATTTTCTACACCTTGTTATGGTTAAGATGTCAGTATTGGTAATTATGTTCCCTTCTTAAATGAAAATTTAAGGGGAATTATTGTAATTCTCATTTGGCCAACTTCTCTGTACACTTTTCCAAATTAAAGGGAGATGTTTACTTTGTCAAATATTTCTTATGAGAACTTTTACTTGTGATCATATTGGCCCTTAATATCAATTTTTAACTCACCACTTTCTTACTTTCAAATATGTATTTGTGTATATGTATATGAATGTTGGCATGCATTCCTTTGTATACCTGATCAATCCTTATCTAACAAAGGGTTGTTCCTGAAAGGTCAATCCAGTGAGGCCTTGATCATTTTTTACACTAAGAAAAGGGTTGCTTGTTCAAGGTCAATCCTTCAAAATTAAGGTCCTCAGTTGTCCTTGTTTGTCTTTTGTTGGATTTAAATGGTTTGTTGGGATCAATCATGGAGGAGTCGTGTAATGTTCTGATATATGTATGCATGTACTGCCATCAATACAGACTGCAATCATCTACAATTCCATCTCCATTTCATCCTTATCCAAGTAAAACAAATTGTTGAAGGTGACAAAATTTAACTGAAAATCTAGGTTTCCAATGTAGAAGCCAGATTGTACAATGTCCAAGTACAATCCAACAATATTGCTTTTCATGTGGTTTTAATTAAATTTTAAATGTCTATGATGGCTTGGAGTTTGACAACCTTCACCTGCTTTTTAAAGAAAATATGGTAATATTTTAAGGTGAACTAAATTTTTAATGAGCCTATTAAACTAATTGCTTCTTGGAAGTAATTTTATAAAACCTTCTAAGAAGGGCAGTCTTATTTGTGTAGCTATCACAAGATTTTGTCTTAACATGCAAAGCTCCTATTAAATTCCAAGCCTATATAAGGCTATAAACATGACATGATTTTTTATTTACATACTGTAAGAATAGATAGACAAGAAATAACAAGTTTTCATATTTCCTGGAAATTGTTGGTTCTTGAGTTTTATTATTAACCATTATTCTTATTTTTAGATTCTAAGTTTTGGGGTCAAGACACAAAATGATTAGAAAATATTAAAAAAAAGAAATATTATGCAGTACAAAAATGGCACGAGTACATAATTGTTGGGAAATATTCAAGAAATATTTCTCTGTGATTTCCCATAACTGAGGCCACAAAAATTCCCATACTATTTCCATGCCATAAATGTTTTTCTCTATGAAAAAAAGTTAGTTTTGATGTCATATATGTATGTTATATTGGATATATTAAACTATATTTATAATAATTTAGTATAAATATATGTTTTATCGTATAAGGTCACAAATGGCTTGAGTATTTTATCATTTACCTAAGACTTTTGCTTGAGCATTGTGACAAGATAAAAATTACCGTATAAAGTGTATATTGAAAACATTAAGAACCACCCACTTACCAAGATACCCAATCCATCACAGTAGCGATAAATTTAACAAATTAGGGACACTATCTTGCTAATTAGCAAGGACAACATGTTATGAAAAAGTTGTGGCTTTTTGTTTGTTTTTTTAGGTGTTTTGATTTCTTAAATCTATTTTCTTTTTCGTTACCTTTATTCTCTAAATACGACCATTATGCTGCCATCTAAGTTACTACCATTATTTTTTCCTAATTACAACATCCAATAATGGTGCATATGCCATTCACATTCTGTTTCCTTCAGCAGAAATTGTTGCCAGTAAAGTTAAAAACTGACAGTTCATCTCAATTTTTCTCAGGAGAAATAATAAGAAAAGTAGAAGATCATTTTGGGTTGCTACACAGATTGGAAACACTTCTTGAGCATCCAAAGAGTGTTCCTATAAATGCTTTACCTACATTCAAAGGCACACCTCTTCAATGTCAAAAGGTGCTTAATTTTCCTAATTTTAGCGAGCAACTTTTTGCTCAATTGAATGATATGTTATATTTCTTTTATTGTGGTGATAATTTTATGAAGCTTTGACATTTATGGGTAACATAACATAAACTGTGTCTTCTCACAACCACTTGAAATATGGGAAATGATTTGCTTGATACCAACAAAACAAATTGTGATGCCAAAGGCCATGGTTTGATTATTTGTTGGGCAGGTCCATTTCTCTCTTCCAGAATAGGCATTGTGCTTTCTAGTAGGGAAAATTCCATTTTTACTAGACTACACCTAATAATGACTTTGACACCGATTAACAAATGCGCATTTGTTGGTTCTTACACCCAAAGCTACTAGAATTGTAGATGAAATAAAGTGTGAGGCTGAGACTATAGAGAATGATGTAGATAGTAAAAATGATGAGGCGGCTACTACCAATTCTAGATGAAAAATTCAATTTTTTTAATATAGAAATGTTAAAAGTATCATATATGCCTCACCAATTTTTGGTTTGAATATTAATTTTCACTAATTGGTGGATACTTGGCAAGAGGTTAATATATGTGTCCTTGGGAACTATTTTTAGGCAATTTCTCTATTGTATGTAATCCACTTACATCTTTTTCAGGTGTTGCATATATTTCCACATAGCAATGGGTCTGACAATTCATGGAATTTTTGGTGGTGTTAAATTTCTCATCTTATTATTGATTTTGTAGTTTTATTTCATTTATATTTCCTATTACCATGGTAAGGTTTTTATGAGTCCAAGATGCCTTTCTTTTTGTCTTAGATTTCCTAATGAATTGCAGAAGGTGAAATTCACTAGTAAGTAATTTCATTTTATTGATATTGCAACTTAATATCAACCTTCTAGGCATTCGTCCATCTCAATTGAAATCAGTACCGCTGTTTAAGCCATAATACTAAGCTCATTCCAGAAGTGGAAGAAAGTAAATAGGTTACGCTTTGATCCAAAAATAATAGTAGGATAGTCTTATGAAGTCATATTAAATAATATTTATATAGTGTAACTCGAATCAAGTAGTTAGCTAAGATATACATTTTGTTGGTTTTTGTTGGTTGAAGATTGTTTGTGTCCAAATATTTAACTTAGGGTCGCCTTCGTGAGATGGAGCTTTGACCTCTTTGGGTACAATAAGGATGGACTTATTTTTATTTTTTGGGCTCACAAAGTAGAGGTAGGTTCAAGATGCTACCAAACAATCATTATGTTAGTAGGAGGTTTACTTCCTTTGGACCCTAAGGATAATGGCTTATTGGGGCATCTTACCCATCCACATGTAGTAGTAACCATATGAATTCTTTTTCTTCTATGATTCAATTTTCGAGCCATTCATCATACCTTATTTATTATATGTTGTGTCTATTTCTTTCCATTCATTTTCAAAAGTTTTTTCAACTTGAGCTTTTTAGAATGTAACTTAGTTAGAATGCTTGTGCCTAAATTTTTCCTGAAGTTTGAATATTAAGTTCCGAAGGTGTTCTTTTCCATGGTGACCTTTTATTTACTTTGTTTATACATGTAATCTAGCCACACAATGGTCACTATCACGCAATCGAGGAAAACTTGTTCGAGTTTCTTCCTTTTCCAGGGAACATGGCATTGACATTGCTAATGTTGAGGTATATGTCATGTAAGTCCTTTATAGTCTGCATTAGTTTATACTCCAGTGTTCATTACCTTTCATGTCTTATATTTTGCATTTTATCTTCTTTCATTTTCAAAAGAGGAACTTAGTATTGATGGTAAGAAGAAGGAATTGAAGAAAGAGGAGCACAACAACACTAGAGTGACAAATCCAGAAAGAGAGTGAGAAGAGAACCAATTTAGTGATAACCTTAAAGACAATATCCCGCATGTGACGCATATATAGACTAATTTTCAAGTATTTAGAGTTGGTGAGTTCACCTGCAATGCCATCTCAAGATAATGATAATTTTTTTAAGTGATGAAACAATATTTCATGTGTAAATTGTAGTCCAACAAATATTTAGTTAGAAACTCATATTGTAGTACTTGACATTTCATATAATATAATTTGTGGTTGAAATTATTTATAGTTATACTTGATGTTATTTATTATTGTAATTAACATATGTAACTTTGCGTTTTCATATTAGTTGAACATGCACATTATATGAATTTTTTTAATTTTAGTTGCAAAATCATAGTAATTCATTTATGTTGATTAATAATGAACACATAAAATCAATTTAAAACTACTAAATTATCAGTTTATATTGATTAATGATGAGCACAAATAAAATGAGTATACAACAACTAAATTAGTTGCTTATAATGACCATTAATGAAAGTAAATGAAATGAATATAAACTAGTAAATTAGCCATTTATATAATGAATATGAAACTACCATAATAAGATAAATCACTATTGTAAATGATAAATTTGTGATTACAAATGATGACTGAATTTTTCATATATACAACTATTAGTAGCTAATTTACAATATCTTATAACACAACCAAAATTTAGTCATATTTCTTTGGTCATTAATTGGTTTCAAACGATAACTAAAATTTGCATATATGTGACTATTGGTAACTAATTTATAGTATTTTATAACACAACCAACATTTTGGCCATATTTCTTTGGTCATTAATTGGTTTTCTCAGGTGATCATATAATAATAAATTTTGTTGTATATTTAGTCATTAATTGTAGTATTAATGACTAAATTAATGATCAAATTTATTACTAAATATACAACTAGAAAATGAAACTGAGACAACCAATTAATTATTAAGCTAAAAATGACTAAAACTTTGTCATACTATAAATTAGTTACCACTAGTACCCCACAAAAAAATCATCGTTTATATGCAAATTTTAGTCATTTTTTTAGTAACTAATTAGCCATTTTGTACTAGTGAAGCTCACCAAAATTTTGAAATGGGTATTAAATGTTTTGTAAATGGCCCATCTTACCTTATGACATTTCATGATTTGGAAAAAATGTACAACACAAGGCTTTAATAGGGCATTTCAGTCTGAAAAATATACATTTATAGACTTCACACACACATACATAAAGTCTATAAAGTATAAGCCCCTAATTTATGGAAGATGGAGATAAAGTTAGCTCTAAGTATTTTTTAAATCTATCATTCTTATTTTCTTGCAAGATATATCACTTTTCCATTCATGTACCTGTTTCGGAGGGGGGTCATTTTTTGAGGTGTTCTTCTTTCCAAAACTTGTTTCCAAGTTTTGTGAAACTTTGGCCCTAAATATAATTAACCCAATTTAATTATTTCAATGTTTAAACTGCTCTTACGCCTAAAATAAAATCAATACTAGTTTGTATTGATTTTAACTATGAAATTGCAATTGTAAAATGCAAACATGGTTAATTTTTCAAATAAAATTTCATCATCATTAATAAAAATATCTAATATTGTTACGACATATCCTCACTTGGCTATGCTTGTATTGCATAATTTTTTTTTATTATTTCTACGATTAAATTGATCTATATAGAATCCATTATAAATTATTTTATTGGGATGAGTAATCTAAAGGTGTCCCTTATAGACCATATTGCTCATGTTGGGAAAAATACTAAGAGCGGGGGGGTGTGAATCAATATTTTAAATTCAAAACTTCCAAATTTTATATTCTGAAAAATATACACTGCTATAATTAAGAAACCTGTGTATGTACTCAATTTCAGAGAAGAAAACTAACATATATCCAATTTACTGTTTTTTATGTATTCTATCAGATAATTATCTTCAATCAGTGCATCAATATATTAATTACTTTTAATATGCAGTAAATAACATAAATAAATCATAGAAAACACACATAGAACACCAATATTTTATGTGGAAACTCAATGTGGGAGAAAACCATAGTTATTGTTGTCTTTGTCTTCTTTCTTATGATATAAAGAAAAATTATTACATTTGTATTGATGTTGACTCTTGCCAGTACCCAGGCACCAACCTGCATAAAGCTACAACCTTCTCTCGTTCTCTTGCATCCACTAAAAGGGAGGTACAACCCCCTGGACTCGTTTACCAACTCCTACCGGAAGGGAGCTCCTACCCCCTTTCTGAAGGTTGCAACCCTCAGCTCCTTGTGGATCACTTTTCAAAATGTTTTAGACTAGATCCACTTGTCAAACAATCAGCACATAACCCATAGGCCACTTTCCGTAAAAATTTCTCACTAGACCCATATCTATCATAAACCCAAATAATTTTAGGCACTAAATCAAAGACACTACCACACTGCAAATACACTAAAATTATAAAGAATCAAGACACTGAATACATAACCCAACTAGACACAATAAATATCAAATTATGTACGTGACTGTACTAAATAAGGTTCACACACACACACACACACACACACACACAAAGGCAGACCCGATAGGAGTTATAAGGCGGATTCATAATATTTGAAGTCTGATGGACAGTGTTTTGGCAGATTTTACTGTGTTTTACAGCTTTTCTCTCTGTAAAAAAAAACGACGAATTTTGGGATTTCAAAGGCCCGATGACCCATTCCGTTTTAGAACAGGTGGCCACCACCCCTGAAGGTGTTTAGAAATGATTGATAATGCTCAAAAGGGGATTTGAGCGGACAAAGGTCGGGAAGCCAGAGAGCCCGAGAAGGAGAAACAAACAGACAGTGCAAATTGTCTTTAAAGCCATAGAAAATAGAAGAAAAAGGCAGGCAATGCTGAGACAGAGCAAAGACAGAGTCAGAGAGTGATAGAGAGAGTCTGTGTACTCATAGAGGCTTGAGAGGTTCAAGAAAAACTCTTGTTGTTGTATCTGTTGTGTGTTGACACTCAAGTTGAGCTCATACTTTTGTAAAAATCTATTCTGAATACATAATAGAGAGGTCACCACTGAAGGTTGGACTAGGACATGTAGCCTAAGAGTATTGGGTGAGCTCCTTATTAAACTTCTTGTGTTTATGTGTGTTGTCTATTATGCTTCTTTAACTGCTTCATTGTCTATGTATTTCACAATCTTATCGATCCATTACAAAGTAACATAGGAAAATCCATGCACATGAGTTTGTAATACCTTAATAATTGTTTAAGATCTCATTTTCATATCAATATCAAGACTCTCTATCTCTCAGGCCTGATCTTCAATATCAGTGGCCTCCCTCTTTTTACACTCTACCCGTAGGCTTACATTTATACCAGAAAGGCTTTTTTGAACTAATTCCAATTCAGATCCTTAATTTACTGAGCTGACTCCTAAATGTCCTCTAAGTCCACTTCTAACTCCAGTTAATCCCTAAGAATCCTCTCTAGTTCCTCGAATCATGAAACTACTTTAAGAGTTATAATTGACTTCTAACTCTCTTGTCATTATTAACCATTCATGTTCTCCATTTGAGATCATTTACAAACATCCTCACAACATCTAATTAATTCCTATTATAATCACTCAAAAGCCTAAATATTACATTAACTTAACACTCAGAAAACCAACTTCCCTAAAACACATGACCTGCTATGCTACTAAAATACAATGATTTTCCTTGGGTTGAATGCTCCTGCATCAGACTTCCAAAGTAGAAAATATTCATGATCTCCTGATCATGTGTCTTCATAAGTTGATAGAAAACCTCTAGGGTCCCAAAATTTAGTTTGTAGCTGCCCAAATGCCTTGCAACTTTGTTACTGATGTATGTCTGTTGTATTTTGTTTCATCTTCCTCTCCTTGTCGATTAGGTTCAAGTTCTGATTGATCATCCTTCCTGCTGCTATCAATTTCCTCCACATGGACTGTTTCATCATCAATTTGCCATAATTCTTCAATTTTTGTCTCTAGTTCATCCTTGGACTGGTCCATATTCTGCCTCTTACTTCTTCCTCTTTCTCTTTGCTTCATGTTGTTGCTACTGTCCTCCTACTCTTCAAATTGTTGTTTGTTACTTTCACTTTGTAGTTGATGGTTTACTCTTTCTTCTACTTTTTCTCTTGCTACCATTGTAGACATTGCTCTTGCTCTTGCTCCAACTTTTGCTTTGAATCCTACACTTATTGCCTCCATTTCATCCTTACCCTCTTTCATGATTATTTTTGTCTACACTGAATCATGACTTTCCAGGATTCTCTCTAGCAATTGACCATTTTTATTCCATGGATTAAATTCTTCCACATAATCTTCTTCTTTCATCTTTATTTGGCTACTCATCTGTGCCAAATTTCCTCTAGCATCTGCAGCTAAACCTGCACCCACAAAACAATGGTTAAAATAAAAAACATAAGCCCTCAGTGCCTCTTCTTCTTTTGAAAACATTTTAGTATCATGTTATGTTTTTTTCTCCCCTATCAACACATCAATATGCTCATTTAACCTCTTTAAATAATTCTCTAAAGAACTCTTAAGACTGTCAGCTAGTCTCTCTTCCACATTATTTGTTCTAATGATATCTTCCTTCTCTTGTCCACCGTAGTGAACTCCTTCCTTTGCAATCACACAGTCATACTTTGAATTTGCTAGCAAATATTCCAGCAATGCAATTTCTCTCTGACACTTCACAAGTACTTCATCATCACTTATAATCCCTGCATATATAAATGGATTGTCAGTTTGAAAATTACAAGGATCAACAGTTTCAACTATTGTTTCACATATCAGTTCTTCAAATTGAACTTCATCTCTTTTTCCCACAAGAAATCATCCCTGTGTTGTAACAATTTCATTACTAAGTTCTTTCTACTACAATAAGTCACTGCTTTCCTCATTCAAGATATATTCTCCCTTATCCTTTACTCCAGAGTATTCATCTTCTGAAAGATACTTTTCCATACTTTTTACAGCTTCAAAAGATTGCTCATCCTCTGCAAAACCCTCCTTTGTTAGTGACCAAACATCAGATGTTATTTCTCCCAAGGTTGAACCCTTTGCATAGGTTTCTTCCTTCTTAACATTTTTCAGTAGATGTCCTTCTTTTTTACTGATTGTCTCAATAGCGTCCATGTTTATTTCCACTATACCTATCATCATGGTGAACTGATGATCCTTAACTATGTTTTCAGCGAACATATTCTCTTCTTCAAGTTTTCCTTTAATCTCTTGTTGTTTACCTTCTCCAAGAGCTATCTTTGTCTCACCATCTGCATTAACATTCTCCTGCTTTTATTCTGCATCCACAGACAAACTATCAATTTTAAAAACATAAGACCCTGTGCTCCCACATGATGTTTTAGCCATCATATCTCCTTGTTGTTCCAAGCTCTCTTTATGACTCAAAATTTTTTCGATGGTCTCCTCTTCAATCTCCTCAAGCCCTTCACTCGGTTGCTTGATATCTTTCCCCAACTATATATGAGACCTATCTATCTCCTCTTCTTTGAGAACATAATTTAGATTCTGCTTGTCTTCTTCCTCTTTTATGACAATACCAGTAAATTGTCCTTCTTTACATGTTTCGCTTGCAAATATACACAAATTATCAGATTTAAAATCATGTAACCTTTTTGTCTCACTTGAAGTTTCAGTCTTCAAGTTTTCATTTCCTACTAGAACTTCACCGTGCTCTAGTTCACAAATAGAAACTTCCATTTCCAACTTAGCCTCTGAGTTTTTTCCTCAGCCACTTCACTTGCCTCTGTTGTAGCCTTCTCTGTAACTTAGAACACTTTGCTAGATTCTTCTTCAATACCCAACCTAGTCTCTGGCTTTCCTCTAATATTCTCCTTAATGCATTGAGTTGTTATTTTAACTATGCAATCTCTTTGTCAAGCTCCTCTTGACTCATTCTCTTGCCATTTTCCTTGGCATCCTCTTTATTCACTTTTCTTCTGTTGTGGTTTTCCTCAGAACCTCTACTATGAATATCAGTAGTCATCTTCTCCTTCTCTATCTTCATGAGCTCCTTACTCACTTACTACGAGCTACATTAAATCCTCTGCAACAACAAGTCCTCCCTGCTGCCTCTTACCTCACCAAGCTATCCTCTAGACTTGGTCTTTTGGAAAGCCCTTGGTTCTTTGTCTCTGGAACCTCTTTTGAGCACTTCTCTCTGCTCCTTTTAGGCTTCAACTCGTCTGCATATTCTAAGAACACAACTGTCCTCTTGTATTTCAATCACAATGAAATACTTGGTTTTGACCACCTCTTCTTTCACTTATAAAGACTTATCTGCTTCCTTCATTACTTAGCAATTCTACCCACATCCTTTGTGGAATTTCCTTTGTGAGCTACAATAATACCTCTGTAGTAACAAGTCTCCTTCTAGCTATATATGCCTCACTAAGCTTCTCTCCTCTTATGAGCTCAGTCTCTTAGCATTTCTATGGTTTTTTTCTCTAGAACCAATTCAGACACTCCTTGCTCTAGATGTTGCAACCTTCTCACCTTCTTTTGTTGTTGCCTGTGCATCAATGTACAAAAACACATTCTCCAATCAAATCAAAACAAAACATATCACCTCACCTTCGATATCTCTGCATGATCGTGTTCCACCATTCCACTTGTACCTTGAATGGATTGTCCTTTGTTTCTTGCATCTACAAGTTCTACTACACATTACCTCTATGTGCCTACTTTCTATCAGATTAGAATCTAATCCTTCCTTGCCTGCATAAACATCTTTGAAAATAACTTTGTTCTCAATTCTTCACATAGAATTTCTTTGTTATGTTTTAACACCAATTGTTTCAATTACAATTTCGCTCTGATACCAAATGATGTAGGGTTACCCCCGCTTATACCCACAGTATGCATGTAAAATGCATAAGCACATTTGTCCCAGGAATTTTAACCCTATAAGGAATCAAATCTTCATTTAGAATATGGTTAAGGCCCCTTTCTTAATCTCTCTAGAATAATTTATAGACTCACTAAGTCTAACCCTTAATCCATCCTTTCCTTTCTATTGGGACTCCTTCACCCTCATAAACCTTCATTAACCCTGAGCCATATATATATATATAACCTTCCCACTCTTAACTTTGGTTATGTGTAAACTTAACCCATAAACCTTATCCACACATTATTTCTACTATACCCCTTTTAAATAGAAATACACATAAACTTACCTTTAACCCGAGACTTCAACTCTATCGGAATACATGGGAAAAACCCGACCGAGCACTTAAACTGGACTTCAAAAAAGCATTCACCTGCAACTATAATTATCGTTGGGTCCACACTTCCAAGCCATTTTCGCAGCGCTGCTCCTTTCTTTCTCCGATCTCCAATCAAATCAGTTCCATTGATTTGGTGCTCGAGCCAACGGTTTTCTCTTATCCTGATTAATCAAACTTGTGCAACAATCCTCCACCGTCAGTTTGTACTCAATGGATCTGATGGTTGACAACGATTTCGGGTAGACAACAAGCATGGAGAATACCTGGCCAAAAAATAAGTTTTCTCTCTCTCCTCCGCTACTACATGTCACTTGGTTAGTGGAATTGGGTGACCCCTCCTTTTTACCACTTATGGTTTCTACCTCGCCCAAAATACCACTTCCGCTTATAAACCCACCTTTCTTCTTGGTTAATGTTTGGACTTGTTTGTGCCCGATGACCATAGATCTTCAACCATCGATGGTTGCGACAGCTCCTCCAGATTCTTCTTCCACCAGTGCTTCTGGTTAATCTCCATCTTTCATTCCTTGATTCCAATCTACGCAATTTAATCTTGGCCGCTATTCATCTGACAACCTCCTCCTTTGATCTCCAAGATCCAACAGTTTTTGTGTACTGACACCTCACTTCTCCATTCATCCCTTTTCTCGACTTTGCTATTTCTTCAATGTTTTCCTGTGGTTTTGGGTTTCTTCAGGGTTTCATTCTTCTGCTTCCATTGTTCAACTCACTCCTGAGCTTGACCTCTGCAAATTCTCACATCGCAGTCTCTCCAGAGCTTCACTCTAATCCCTCAACTGGATTCAAAGACCCACTATGATTCCTCTGAATCATTCTCCTCCTCTATGTATTTCTACAGAATTTTGCCTACAACCTCTGTTATAGAATACACAACTTACATGTAATTCAATCATTCAATATTCATTCCACACATCAATACAATTCTGGAATAAACCTTTTTATATATAAATATGAACAACTCATTACATATCTGATCCAAATGGATCCTAGAATACCCTCTAATTCTTCAAACACTCGAAACTATCGCATGAGAAGAACTTTTCAAAAAGTCAGATTACACTATCAGGAGGAAAAACATAAGGAAATCAGTGAAAAATAGAGTATCGAAGGCTTGAACAATGAATGCACATGAGCCGTCAGATCTGGCCAATCAACGGTCCAGATCCGATCGGTAAATCTCAATTGGCGGTGGCAAAGGGAGGCTATCGACGGAGACCATACAAATGTTGTGATGGCGATCAGCGGGGTCAATGAGGACTGTCAATCAAGCGTGCAGATCAATGGCCCAAGTTGCATCATAGAATTGCTATTGGAAAATGCAGAGGAGCACTTACAATGACCCGGGGTCTATGCGATATGTGATTAGTGACAAGTCGCAATCGCAACATTGCATGGGAGTATTACAATGGAGTGGGGCCGATATAACTTGCGATAGCTGGACCTTATAACATTATAAACAATATTTGATATAATTTGAAGTTCGGAAAATGTCAATTTCCTTTGTATTTCAAATTTTTGCCAAATGAATGTATTACAAAGGAAATGTGCCCGATGCGATATTACGGACCCGAAAAGGTTTATTAACACTGTTGAACACTATTTCAAGTCCGATATGAGCGAGATTTCATGTTTTGATATATTTTTAATATAAAAGCGAAATAAAAAAAAGGCAGGATTTCGGGGGGACCCAAGGTGGTAAATGGTTTGGGCCGGGCTCTACCTGATCCCATATAATGGCTGCCACATGTCCAGGCTGAGGAGAGAGGAAACCACCCTTATCGGGTGGTTAACCTCTGTACGAAAGAGCCGCCCAAAATGAACCACAGCCATTGGATCTAGATCTCCCAGATCAACGGTGGAGATGCGATATCACTACAAAGGTAGACCTGATAGGATTTATAAGGCAAATTTATAATATTTGAAGTCTGATGAATAGTGTTTTGGCAAATTTTTCCATGTTTTGCAGCATTTCTTTGTGTAAACAAAAACGACCAATGTTGGGATTTCAAAGGCATGATGACCCATTCCATTACAAAACAGGTGGCCACCATCCCTGAAGGCGTTTAGTAATGATTTCTAATGCTCAGAAGGGGATATGAGCGGACAGAGGTTGGGAAGCCAGAGAGCCCAAGAAGGAGAAATGAACAGAAAACACAGATTGGCTTTAAAGCCATAGAAAACATAAGACAGAGGTAGGCAATGCTTATATAGAGTAAAGACAGAGACAAAGAGTGATAGAGAGAGTCTGTGTACTCAGAGAGGCTTGAGAGATTCAAGCAAAACTCTTGTTTTTGTATCTGTTGTGCGTTGAGACTCAAGATGAGCTCATACTTTTGTAAAACTCTATTCTAAAGACATAATAGAGAGGTCACCACTGAAGGTTGGACTAGGAGACGTAGCCCAGGAGTCTTGGGTGAACTCCTTATTAAACTTGTTGTGTTTATGTGTGTTTTCTATTATACTTCTTTAACTGCTTCATTGTCTATGTATTTCACAATATTATCAATCCATTGCATAAAGTAACATAGGAAAATCCATGCACATGAGTCTATAATACCTTAATAATTGTTTAAGACCTTAGTTTCAGATCAAGTGGTATCACAGCTTTAGGTTTTCTAAGGTTAGACAAGCTTGTGTTGGATTGTTGAATGCTAACTAGGGCAAAGCTCAAATTAGGAAAAGGAGAACTGGTAGAGGCTAACCCAGAAATTGGAAGAACATATCCTAGGAGGAAAATGGCAGAAGAGATTCCATTGGAATTCGAATCTCAGTTCATGGACAGTTTCATGACCATGAGAACCATGGTAGAAAAGATCTATCGAGAATTCAAGAAAGGTCAAGGTGAAAGTACTTCAACCTCCAAACAAGATAAAGGAGCTAGAGAACCTTCTCTAGATACCCTAGAAGGCAAAGGGAAAGGAGAAAAGCCTTCTACATCAACACTTCCTAATAACCCTGAAAATAAAAAGAAGAAAACATATTTGATTAAGTTATATGTAAAATTTGATTTGCCAATATATGATGGAGAATTAAATGCAGAAAAGCTAGATAACTGGATTAGACAGATTGATGTGTATTGCAGGGTGTAGAACATTGAGTCAGAAAGGAGTAAAATTGAGTTGGCCAGCCTTCACCTTGGAGGAACTCCATTAGTATGGTGGGAAGGCAGGACACAAGCTGATTTGAAGAAGCATGATAAAATTATTTTTGCCTGGAGTGTGAATTTGTTTCTGCCATTAAAAAATAGTTCTATCCACTAGCTTATATGTAGCGAGCTATGATGACTTGGCAAACTCTTCACCAATTAAAGGGGCAAAGTGTACAAAGCTATACCTAGGAATTTAGAAAAAGAGCTTTAATTCTAGGTATTTCTTTAGACTCACCTGAAACATTTTCCTGAATTATATAGGTGGTCCGCATAGTTATTTGAGGCACACAATTCTCATGTTTAACCCTACTTGCATAGATGAGGTATTTGTTTAGGCTACACATCTAGAGGCTAGAGGCAAGAATGTGAGCCCAGAGATTGGGGGATCATCAAAACCCACTACAAGGAAGAACAAGGAAAAGAGGAAGCAGAAATGGAAAGAGAGGAAGGCAAATGCTATACGAAAAACCAAACCTTCATGCTCTCACTACAAGAAGGATGGACATGATGATGAACATTGCTATTCTTTGCATCCGCAGCTGAAACCCAAGAAGTTCAATGGTAAGAAGAAGAAGACTGCTACTACTATATGGAAAGATCTGGGGTCAAACTTAGGTGATGGAACAACAATCACAGCTACAGGTATCAAAGGTAAAAATTCTGAAACATCTACTAGTAATTCTACACAAACTATTGATAGTGAAGAAGATGAGAGGAAAAGACATGAGATTTTTCATATTAGAGTTATTTCCAAGCATCAAAAGATTGATACTTTATTTGATAGTGGCTCACAAGTAAACTTAATTTTTGAAGCAATTGTAAAGAATCTGGGATTACTAACCACACCTCATAAGAAGCCATATCCATTAGGTTGGGTATGTGATAAAGCAAAGCTACAAGTGACTAGACAATGTAAACTTAGGTTTTCTATTGGGTTAGCATTTGTAGATGAGGTTGAGTTAGATGTAATTCCCTTAGATATATGTGGTATTGTTTTAGGATGTCCTTACTTGTATGATAGAAAAACCATTTTCTATAGAGTTGAAAATAAGTATCAACTTGTTAAAGATGGAATAGAATATATTGTAAGAGCTCATCAACTCAAGAATAATTATACTCTCATAAACTTAGGGCAGATGAAAAGAATTGTAAATTCATGCAAGGAATTTTTACTGATGATTGTAGAGGAAAAGAAACCTGATAAAACCAATGTATTTGAGGGTTGTGATGCTAAACAAAAAGCTGATTTACAAAAAGTTGTTTCAGAATATGATATCCTATTTCAAGAACCTAAAGGTCTGCCACCCAAAAGGGAGATTGTACATGATATTAATTTACAGCAAGATGCTCCATTGCCTAACATTGGAATGTATAGGTTATCCGCTTTAGAGAATGTAGAGATCAAGAAGCAGGTACAGGAGCTGCTCAAGAAAGGGTTCATAAGACCAAGAACATCACCATGGGGATCTCCAATCATGTTGGTGAGGAAGAAAGATGGTTTGTGGAGGATGTGCATTGATTACAGAGCACTGAATAAAATAACAATCAAGAATCGTTATCCCCTTCCTCGCATCGATGATCTATTAGACCAACTGAAAGAAGTTGTTTACTTTTCAAAGTTGGACTTGTGTAGTGGCTATCATCAAGTCAGAGTAGCAGAACAAGATGCATGGAAGACTGCTTTCAAAAAGAAGCAAGGGTTGTATGAATGGCTAGTTATGCCTTTTGTCTTAACTAATGCTCCTGCCACTTTCATGAGAGTTATGAACGACGTACTCAGGCGTTTTATTGATGATTTTTTAATTTTATATTTAGATGACATTCTTGTTTTTAGTCAAACATGGGAATAACATTTGAAGCATGTAAAGCAGACTCTAGATGTTTTGAAAAAAGAAAATCTCTATGTTAAGTTATCAAAATGTGAACTTGGCAAAACATATTTAAAGTATTTGGGTCATATTGTAGGGGGTGGTGAATTGAAGATAGATCCCTCTAAGGTTGAAGTCATTGTAAACCAGCCTAAACCCAAATCTACTACAGAAGTTAGAAGCTTCCTAGGAGCAACACAGTATTGGAGAAAGTTTATTGCTAACTTTTCCTTAATTGCAACTCCCTTACATGCTTTGACAGGATTGAACAAGGTGTTTCAGTAGGGAGGAAAAAATTAGAAAGCCTTCGACACCTTGAAAGAAAAAATTAGTACAGCACCAGTACTAGCATTGCCAGATCTTCAAAGACCATTTGAGATAGAAATAAATGCCTGTGACTATGCCATGGGAGCAATGTTGATGCAACATGGTAAACCCATATGCTACCATTCTGAGAAATTTAATTATGCAATAGTTAATTATCCTACATATGATAAAGAATTGTGTACAGAGTGTAAACAAGTGGAAACATTACTTAATGGGCAAAGAAACAATCATCCATACTGATCATCTGCCACTTCAGTATTTGCACTCATAAACTAAATTGCAGCAATCAAGACACTATAGGTGGATCAGTTTCATCTAGTCATCAGATATAAGAAGGGCATACACAATAAAGTTGTAGATATGTTGTCCAGACCAATTATAAATGCATCTATTATACTTAAGCATAACTCGGTAATGCATGAAAGCTACATTGAACAATATGCTCAAGATATAGATTTTAAAGATGTATATGAAACTTTATGTCATGGCAAAAAAGTAGAAGAATTGGGTTATTATTTTAAGGACCAACTGGGAAAGAGTTAATATAATCCGGGAAGCACATACTTCTTTGATATCAATTCATTTTGGTGTAAGTAAAATAGTTTCACAGCTGCAAAGATTCTGCTATTGGCCAAAAATGCATGAAACAATTTCTAGATATATTAAAGGGTGTACCATGTGTGCTAAAAGAAAGCCCAACAATAGAAAACTAGGCTTGCACACTCCACTTCCAGTTCCTTCTCATCCTTGGGAAAGTGTTTCCATGGACTTTCTTGGGGGATTGCCAAAATCTAGAAAAGGTCATGACTATTTATATGTTATTGTGGACAGGTTCAACAAAATGTATATTTTAATACCTTGTAACAAGCAAATTACAGCTGAACAAATAGCGAAGTTGTTCTTTCAGCATGTCTGGGTGCATTTTGGGTTACCCACTTCCATAGTATCTGATTGAGATTCTCGATTTGTTGGGAAGTTTTGGTCAAGTCTGTGGGAATTGATGGGCACCAGACTGAAGAAGAGCACAACTTTCATCCACAAACAGATGGCCAAATAGAGTTTTTCAATAGGACAATGATCCAGTTGCTGTGGGATTATTGCAGCAAGCATCCCAAGCTTTGGGATGGACATTTATGTTATGTGCAGCATGCTTACAACTGTGCCAAGCATTCTTCTACATAGAGATCTCATTTTGAGACTTGTTTTGGTTTTATAACAAGGTCTCCCTTGGATTTTGTCTTTGAAAAAGAAATAACAGTTGATGGACATAGTGATGTGGACAAAGCAACTAGGTTCATTGAACAGATCCAAGAAATTCACCAGGCAATGTGAAAACAGCTGGAAAAGAGCCAAGCCAAGTACAAGGGAAGGCATGATAAGCATCGGATGGAGCATAGCTTCCAAGTTGGTCATCAAGTCTGGTTGTATATTACCAAGGATAGTATGCAAAGTGAAGGAAAGAAACTGAGCCCAATAAGGTATGGGCCTTTCAAGATACTTGAGAAAATTGGTGAGAATTCTTTTCGCCTTGATTTGCCAGCTTATATGCACATCTATTCAGTGGTAAATGCAGAAAATTTAAGACTATTTGAACTTTCATTAATTGAAGATCCCGAAGAGAAAATTCAATTTCCTTCTATTGATGATCTGTTGCCTGAATATCTCAATGAATTACAGGGAGATACAGTTCTGGATAGGAAGGTGAGAACTACACGCAGAGGGGATGTTGAGTACCTTAGAATTGGACTCAAAAGTTCAAAACCCAGCAGTGCATGATGGATGGAAATTGGGTAAGTGAGGAAGCTATATCCTCACTTGATTGATGCTTAAAAACCAACTTTCGGTGGTCCAAAAGCCTTTTCAGTGGGAAGTCGTGATCCAAATGGATCGTAGAATACCCTCTAACTCTTTAAACACTCGAAACTATCACATGAGAAAAACTTTTCAAAAAATCAGATTACACTATCAAGAGGCAAAAACATGAGGAAATCAGTGAAAAACAAAGTATTAGAGGCTTGAACAGTGAATGCACAGGAGCCGTTAGATCTGGTCGATCAACGGTCCAGATTCGATTAGTAAACCACAATCGACGGTGGCAAAGGGAGGCTATCAGCGAAGACCATACAAATGTTGCGATGTTGACCAGCGGCATCAACGAGGACCATCAATCAAGCGCGTAGATTGATAGCCCAAGTTGCATCGTAAAATTGCTATCAAAAAATGCAGAGGAGTGCTTACAATGGCCCGGGGTCTATGCAATATGCGATTAGCAACAAGTCGCAATCGCAACATCACATCAGAGTATTACAATGGAGTGGGGCCAATATAACTCGCGATAGCCGGACCCGATAACATTATAAACAATATTTGATATAATTTGAAGTCCAGAAAACATCAATTTCCTTTGAATTTCGAATTTTTGCCAAATGAATGGATTACAAAGGAAATGCGCCTGATGTGATATTATGGACCTAAAAGGGTTTATTAATGCCGTTGAATACTGTTTCAAGTCCAATATGAGTGGGATTTCATGTTTTGATGTATTTTTAATATAAAATGGAAATCACAAAATAGGCAAGATTTCGGGGGGACCCAAGGTGGTAAATGGTTTGGGCCAGGCTCCGCCCGATCCCATATAATGGCTGTCATGTGTCTAGGCTGAGGAGAGAGGAAACCACCCTTATCGGGCAGTTAACCTCCATATGAAAGAGCCGCTCGAAATGAACCACAACTATTGGATCTGGATCTCCCAGATTAACGGTGGAGATGCGATATCGCTACAAAAGCTGACCCGATACGAGTTATAAGGTGGATTTATAGTATTTGAAGTTTGATGAATAATGTTTTGGCAGATTTTTCTATGTTTTGCAGCGTTTCTTTGTGTAAATAGAAAATTACCAATTTTGGGATTTCAAAGGCCCGATGACCCATTCCATTATAGAACAGGTGGCCACCACCCCTGAAGGCATTTAGAAATGATTGCTAACACTCACAAGGGGATTTGAGTCGACAAAGGTTGGGAAGCCAAAGATCCTAGGAAGGAGAAATGAATAGATAGAGAAGATTGGCTTTAAAGCCATAAAAAATAGAAGAGAGAGGCAGGCAATGCTAAGACAGAGCAAAGATAGGGACATAGAGTGATAGAGAGAGTATGTGTACTCAGAGAGGCTTGAGAGGTTCAAGAAAAACTCTTGTTGTTGTATCTGTTGTGTGTTGAGACTCAAGTTGAGCTCATACTTTTGTAAAACTCTGTTCTGAAGACATAATAAAGGGGTCACCATTCAAGGCTGGACCAGGAGATGTAGCCCAGGAGTATTGGGTGAACTCCTTATTAAACTTGTTGTGTTTATGTGTGTTGTCTATTATGCTTCTTTAACTGCTTCATTGTCTATGTATTTCACAATCTTATCGATCCATTGCATAAAGTAACATAGGCAAATCCATGCACATGAGTCTATAATACCTTAATAATTGTTTAAGATCCCATTTTTAGATCAATATCGAGACTCTCCGTCTCTCAGGCCTGATCTTCAATATCAATGGCCTCCCTCTTTTTACACTCCACTTGTAGGCTTATATTTATACCATAAAGGTTCTGTTGAACTAATTCTGGTTCAAATACTTAATCTATTGAACTGAATCCTAAATGTCCTCTAAGTCCACTTCTAACTCCAGTTAATCCCTAAGAATCCTCTCTATTTCCTCGAATCATGAAACTACCTTAAGAGTTATAATTGACTTCTAACTCTCTTGTCATTATTAACCACTCATGTTCTCCTTCATTCGAGAGCATTTACAAACTTCCTCACAACATCTAATTAATTCCTATTCTAATCACTCAAAAGCCTAGATATTACTTTAACTTAACACTTCGGAAACCAACTTCCCTAAAACAGATGACCCCCTTTGTCTACTAAAATACAGTGATTTTCATTGGGTTGAATGCTCCTGCATCAAACATCAATCATCATATCTATAAGCATCAATCAATAGATCAAACCCTAGTTTGTGTACGTTACCTCCACAAGGAATATCAATGTATGTATGCACTTATCATGCACAACGCCCACATACATGACTGCACATACCACAAAATTATTTCACGGAATATATATGCGACCATTCATAGGTGGATCTGCATATGTACATGACTATGCCCACACATACCAACATACGGATTTGAAAAAATTTCGCTACAAACACAATTTCACTTTCCACAACTTTACTGTTAATACTACAGACTTCTGAATAAATCATTTAGACCATAGTATCACAGTTTCATCATTATCAGACATTTGTAGCAAGTAAATCAATTAGGCATACATGTTAATATATTTCAGATCTTTCAGATCTAAGTCTTCTCCTTGCTCCCTGGTGCACACCTATTTATAATCAAATAATTCATAGAAAACTCAATACATGCACCCTTCACACTTTGATCTCCATCTCCTTATATAGATTTAGCCTTTGCCAATACCTTAGGCCAATCCCTTATTAATTTCATTGGTATTCTTTGATAGGATCAAATAACCATTGTTGCACCCATTAATATGGGCCAATACCATGGTAAAGACCCCTCATATCCAAATTACCATGGCGAGGATTATGAGCTTGGATATTATTCTGAATACCTACGTATGTACGCGACCCTTATCAATAGGATCCACGTATACTTTCCCAAATTTCATATTAAACATTCATATGACTCTGAAATGTCATTTCTTTGTTCATATCTCCTAAAGCATCTATACTAGTATGCATACTCATAATGTTGACATCTTTATCAAGCAAGTTTCCATCAAGGACAATATAACATTATCCATAATTCCAACAATCTCCCCCTTTGACTTCAAGGGAAAAGTGCTTACCAATGTTGAATAAAGGCTGTGTAGAGAGGATAATTATAGGTCTCATCTATTGAATAGGAGAACTGCAAGTTGACCATGCTCTCCTTGAGCATATTTTGAATCTTCTGAAGATATTCAATAGATTACAAGATTGTATGACTAAAAAATGACCTTTCTTATGACCAATGAATCATAATTACATCAATTACCCAGCACAGTGGGGTTACATATTTGACTCAATATTACATCAATTTCCCAAAATAATGGGATTACATACAAAGCATGACTTGGTCCCAATAACCCATACATGACTGAATATTATAATGGCTACATCATTGGTCTTTACATGACCTTCATACCAAGGGACATATATGACATATATAACCAAAACTAGGACCTCAACAATGAGGTTGTAAGATCATTATAGACAACAACAACCACCATATACCATGTAGGAACTTGCAACATGATTATTTGATAGCAACAATATAAAAGAAACATGAACATCCTCATCAACATGGTACCAATCATCAATACTGACTATAACAGACGCATCCTCTTCATATAACATGTTAATAAATATCATTTGGAAACCATGCATCATTGATAACTAGTGACAAAACATAAACATATAAATCTCTAGCAGTAATAGTGAAGTATCCAGACATTAGAAAAGATATGCAACAAAATATTCTTATGGAATCATAATTACAACAAGAGACCTTAGGATTATAAGAGTTTCTCCCCCTGAATCAATACACTATAGCAAACCAATGTCATAAACATAAGACCAAACATGAAATGATGAATGCATATAGGAGGTTCCCCTTGAATCCGTGCCATTTTTACTAATCACTGAGATTTATATGTGTCTATCTAACTCAGAACCACGTACATACAAGATTTTCCTTCACATTATCCACGTAAAGGAAGTAAATTGTATTAATTTACAATCATATCTCCCCCTGAACATGACATACCTGTCAGAATAATTAGCAAAGTGATGAAGAAAGAATCATTACTAGTTTATGTCTAAGATATTCAAAGGAATAATGTGAAAGTGGCTTTGCAAATATATCTGCAACTTGTTCCTTTGAAGGAACATACTCCAGTTTGAACTTTTGTTCAAGCACCTGTTCTCTTAGATAATGATATTTTATTGGAATGTGCTTGGTTTTTGAGTGCATGACAAGATTCTTAGAGATACTTATGGCACTAGTATTCTCATAGAGATTAGGTACAGATTGAGGATAAGTGACTTGAATGTATTGTAATGTTTGGATCATCCATAGAAGTTGAATACAAAAATATTCAACAGTAACATTCTTTTCCTCAGTAGTAGATAAAGTGATGCAACTTTGTTTCTTGCTAAACCCTAACACCAAGCGGGGTCCCAAAGAAAATGCTTCTCCACTATTTCTCTTGTGGTCATCAATATTACTTGCCTAATCTGCATTTGTGTAAGCATGAATCGAAAATTGTTCATTTTTGGGATACCATAGACCAGAACCTTGAGATCCTTGTAGACACTTCAATATTCTCTTAATTGCTTGAAGATGAGTTTCCTTAGGATTTGCTTGAAATTGTCCAACAAATCCAACTACATGCATAATGTATGGTCTTGTACCTGTAAGGTAGAGAAATATGTCAATCATAGATCTATATCTGGTTGATTGACTAAAGGAGAATCATCATTTTGACTAAGATTGCATCATGTTACCATTAGTGTGCATATCGAATTGCAGTATTCCTTCCATATTTCTTCAAAATTTGTTTGAGGTACCTGGCTTGAGAAAGATAAATACCATTCTCAATTTGTTGAATTTGAAGACCAAGAAAATATGTTAGTTCACCAAGTAGATACATTTCAAATTCTTGTTGCATAACTAAAGCAAATCTTTGACTCATAGATTCTACATTGCTTCCAAATATGATTTCATCTACATAAACAACAACTATAAAAAATTATCATTATCTATTTTAATATATAGGTTTCTATCTATAGACCCCTTTTTGAACCCTTATTGTTGAAGTTACATGTCAAGACAATAATACCATGTACGAGGAGCTTGTTTTAATCCATACACGAACTTATTAACTTTGCACACAAAATTTTTATCATTTGCAAGAATGAATCCTTCAGGTTTTTCTATATAAACCTCTTCTTCTAGATCCCAATTTAAGAATGCATATTTAATTCCCATTTGATATACTTTAAAGGTATGAAAACTTGAAAATGAAAGAAACTTTCTTATGGCTTCAAGTCTAGCTACAGGTGCAAATGTTTCTTCAAAGTCTATCCCTTCTCGTTGAGCATAACCTTTACACACAAGTCTTTCTTCATTTTGAATTACTTCTCCATTTTCATTCATTTTATTTTTGAACACCCATTTTGTCCCAATAACATTTAACAATGTAAACTTTGAAACGAGAACTATAAAATGAAAATGGGAACTTTGGCAAAAAAATGCCAAAAAAACATCAGAAACAATGCTAAAAACGAAAAGTGTGTATACTAGAATGATGTTTTCTTTTTACGGACAATTTTGAACATGTTTTAAAAATGGCAATGAAAACAAAATTTTCATGCAAAATACAGCTTGAAAACGAAAAAGTGATTATACTGGAACGATGAATTTTTTTTAGGGTCAATCTTCAAAATTTTAAAAAATTGCTAGTAAAATGATCCAACAACATAAAAATGACTCATAACTTCTCATTTAAAACCATATGGAAATCCAAAATTTTATTTCAAGATACGATGCATACATCAGTTAGATAAACTGTCTTAAACAATTATTGAAAATCACTCATATTTTCTTGCACACCATCACAATTCACATCTTCAGATGAGTAACTGGATGTTGACGAAGATGTTCCATATTCTTCTCTTTCATCAACTAGTGCCCCATTTGAGTCCACATGCATGCCCATCATTTCAGGTTTCAAAATTCTTCTAGATCTACGACTGGTTTCAACAGACTCCCATCTCAACACTGTTCCTTCTGGTAACAAACTTTTTAGAATCTCTATCGTCTTGAAGCGAAGAGTTCCTCTCTTTGTTAAATTGAATTCATAAACAAGTATGTCAACATCCTCCAATTTTAATATGTCTGTCCGGCGGCGATTTATATTCGTACCCTTTCTTTTTCTCTTTCCGCCATTTTTTTTGTCAACTACCATCTCTGGCTTATACACACCACTGAATGGGTGTGTATTCTGTGGCATACAATGTACTTCAACACTTGTAACTCCTCATTATCGTAAAGCATTTATAACTTTAGCAACCCAAATGGTAGCATTGGGATCTCCATCTGCTAGCACGTGCTAATGCAACCCTCCTAATATCTGTACTGACCCTGTAAAGGTCCTCCATGGCTCACGTTGTGCATGAGATCTTCTGGAACCAATATACATCTCTCTTTCCTCTACCTATGAAGAATTAATAATACCTTGAGATTGTCGTTGTTGAACAATGTTTCTTTCCTCATGTGCATTCGACACATTTTGTTGCCAAATAAATGGATTTTTCAAAGGTATATCTTCATTTGTTGTTGTTGAAATGATATCACTTTGATTATTGAGAAATGACTCCCACCAAACTGAATCAACAATGTCAAAGTACTCATATGTATATCTAATATATTTTTTAATTTCTTCTATGCAATCAGAATAATTTATATCTCTATTTTGTTTGCGTGCATTATGAAATTCACCAAATGGTTGTAATAACAATATTTTTGATGCAAATATTGGATGATTTAGAATGAAATTCAAAAATGGAAACCTGATGATGGTGCCCATTTTGCAGTAGTTGAATACTTCTTGCCCCATATTAGTGTTTTCCCATCAATCTTTTTTATACGAAATTGATGTTGGAAGCTAATGTCATTAATTTGTTCAATGCATTTCCCCTCACCATATGATCCCATAATAAACCTTCACATGTCAACAGTTTCTTCCAACATATCAAAAATAGGCTCTGGCATGTATTATTTCTTAATACATTCAATTAATGATGGCAAGCTACCAACTTCCTTCCTCCTCAATGTGACTGAAAAACGATTAAACATCTGATCAATATGGTCATGAGTGTGCCCAACAAGAAGGGAACCAACCTTTACCTTCTGAAAAATTCTCAATTCAACAAGCATGTTTAGATATCCAAAAACAACCTGATTTTTGTTTTCATGGCAAGTGTTGTCCAATTATAAATACAAAACTTCAGGAAGATTAGCAGACCAATGAGAAAGCACATCATGAATTATGGTTAGGTCATATTTGCATCATTATGAATATTTAGAGCTGTGAAGTACACCTTTGGCAACATTTTCCCATTGAAGACCATACAACTGACCAAGTGATACTGAATAAAATTTTCCTCCTGTAAATTTTTGGGTGTGCGACAAAATGTGGTAAAAGTGTTTTCTTTTGGTCCATACTATCAATTATCAAACCCAAATATTTATTCGGATTATCATAACACTTCTTTCGATGCCTGTACAACTTTTTCTTTTCATTTGTTTGTTGTTCGCGAAGCTCCTGAATTTCTTTGACAATTGAATCTACACAGCATAAAAGAAATCCATTAAGAAATATGTTTTCATACTTAATGAATATACAATTTTAAAAGTTAAATTTATGAATGCTTACCTCTTTCTGACCCTTCACATTTGTCCCTTTTTTATTTAAGAGAAGCACATGTACTGCAAATCCACATCCTTGTCTTCTTAGGAATACAAACATTGTTGAATTCTTTCTTCCATACCTTCACAAAATATTGATATGTAATAAA
>APFE030363068.1:4085-58873 GCA_000404065.3 Pinus taeda | reverse complement strand
AATTTATTTTAATAAACTATTTATATTTTAGTCACTTTATCTAAAATGTTGTTGTCAAATCTTTCACCAAGAGTTCATTCAAAGTAATATCTTTAAATATTTTAATTCATCTTTCATGATGAGAGCAATTTCTATTATTTTTAGTTATGTTTTAAATATTTTAATTGATAAAAAAAATAGAATAGGTAAATATTAAAAGATATTTGAGTAAAAATCATATAAAAGATTTTCAGTCAACTTGTTTCTAACCGAACTAAATTTTGACATCAAATTGAATAGATGAAAAGAAATGCTTACTGGCCTTAATTTTTTATTTATTTATTTTAATTACACAAAAGTCTAATTAAATAAAAATACATTTATTAAGAAACTAGAAAAAATGAATAAATACAAAAAAACATATTGCCTTAATAAAAGGACCCAAAAGTGTCCGCATGGGGTAGCTCAAGTGGCAGTGGCCGTGTAAATGAAGTCTCATGGAACTGAAAGCCCTACCAAACTTACAAAAAAAGCACAAAGTAAAATAGTAAAAGATCAAACAAAACTCAATAAATAAGAAGAAGAATAATAAGAAAATAATAAGAAAATGAAAAAGTAACCTTAAAAATATAAAATATACAAAATAATGAGGAAATTATTTTTATGATAACAATTTTTTATAATCAAAAGAAAAATCTAATGGAAATAACTCAAAAGTTAGTCTTAAAAATCAAAAAATTAAACTAAATAAATAAATGAAAAGAAAAGATCAAATTTAAATAATCAAACAACAAATTAAAAAAATAATAAATTAACAAAAATATCAAATTGACAAAAATAATAAAAATAAAAATATAAACTAAAATAAAATAAAATAAATAAAAATAAAAATAAAAAATAAAAATAAAAGAAGAAAATAATATTAGATCTTAGACTTTTGTGTGATTAATCCAAAAAAATTTCAATAAAAAAAAAAAAAAAAAAAAAAAAAAACTTAATTCTAAAGGCTAACAATAAGAATAACCAACACTAATAATCTAAAGTTTTTTAATAAAAAATACATTTAAAGTTATACAATAAATTTTAACTAATTTTTTTTTAAATATATATTTATTATTACTAGTTTACTTAGAAAAACCCCAACCCACTATTCATAATGATAAAATCGTGGATAAGAAGACGTCTTTTCAATGTCTATTCTTGAAACTTTATCCTTGAAGTCTCTTAGAGAAAAAAACCAACTAATTCTACCAAAGTTTAAATAGAATATTGTCAACAAAACAAAACAAGGTTGTATAATTAGCATTTAGTTTAATATAATATTTTACTATCATGATGTGTTGTATGTACTCCAAACAATAACAAAAATGTAAAATAAGTTATATGATTATAATGAGAGTTATACAAATTGTACACATGTTATTTTTACATATTTTCCAAATTTGTATTTTTTAAATTATTTGTTTTTAAATTAAAAAATAAAACCCATAAAAACGGTCTATCTAATACTTTCCACCATTGAGAAAATGAAATTTTTGAATTTAATTACAAACCATTTATGTTTTGGTACATAGTAATTAATATATAAATTCTATTTTTCAAATTATTTATATTTATTGTAAATAGTAATTAGTGATATAGTACATAGTAATTAATAATAGAGTACACAAAAGTCAATTCTTGCCATCATTACACAATAAGAGGGGAGACATTTTAACCAATCATATTTGAGATAAATAGAAATAAATTTTATTTAAAAATAATAAATTTAATTTCATAATGTTAAACTTTGGATAGATTTTAAATTTTTTTAGTCAAAGCAAATTAATAGCAAGTCAATGAAAAACTAAATACATATCCTACGAGGCAGGTATAATAAGAAATTAAAATAGGAAGATGGTATTCAAAATAATGGACATGAAAATTGTCTTCGATTTTCCACCGAATTACTCCAACATAGTACACCATTCATCAAGCTTCCGAGGGAGAAAAACCCATCAAAGTCCACAAAAACCAAAGAAAACAATGCCAACAAAATGAAGCTAAACCAAAGAAAAAGAAAAATCAACAAAAGGAATATGGACCTAGAGTATCCACCTACTTGCCCAATTTAGTGATTGATCGACTTATAGTCAGCCCATCGTTAACAATGGAGTCCATTCATGTGAATAATCGTCACACTTGGAACCGATGGATTGCACACAAAATTCTTCACCATTTTAATTTACTTCTTGTGAGTGACTCCATAATATTGATTTGATTGTATGGTATCCCAAAAGATTAAACTAGAAATTGCACCAAATGTTGCAAAGGAAACGCTGTAAGGCATAATTTGGAGAAGAATCCCATCATATAAAACAACATTCAACAAATGGATCCCCGAGGTAAGTATGTGCTCTATTTGCTTTGTAAAAGTGATATTCCCATTGAACCACCATGCCCAAGTGATGATTGTTCAATACCATAATCTTAACAGGAAGGTTTCCTACCCTAAAGGTGGCCAATTCTTGCACATTCATAAAAAAATTGCCATCTCCATCTATGTCAACAACAGTCGCCCCTAGATTGGCCCTTTCTAGGCTAGCTAAGATATATACCTTAAGAGTTTCAGTTACCTTTGGCATTTCTAGTGCACTAAAGGCCAACAACAAGTAATTCTGATTCTAACCATATTATACTATTGATTCGGGATTCAATTATGTTCTTTCGATTTGAAACTATTTGGGTTATGTTTAAGAGGCATCCCTCTAATCTAGTCAATTTACTTGATTTCTATTTGATCGCCTTTATATGATCCAAAATAATCTAGGTCAACTCATGAAATTGTTCTTCAAATGAACCAATGTTGGTCTGTAGGGGTTCTAGTTTCTTTAAATCTCCAATAAAGCCATAGATTCAGGGATTTTGCCTAAAATTGCCTTCATGGATACCCTCTTCATGTAGGGAAAATATAAGTGAAATCCTTATAGTTCTCATTCACTATCATATGTTCATATTCATGCACCTGATCTATTATATAATCTTAAACATGATATAAGTATCTTGGATTTTTGTTTTGGTCTTATATATATCTTATCAACTGAAGCTACTTCTCAGATGAGACTACAATTTTTATTGTCTTTGCCATATCCACATTGCTTAATTTAAATGTTGCAAACAAACTAAACATTTGATATTATATTAAATGATCTGTTGAAATTATGAGACATCCATCTTCAATTCAGTAAATACGGATAATTCCACACTAACCCTAGTGCATTGATCAAGCCTTAGAAACTCTCCAAAGCTTCCCTAATTCCAATCTCAACATCATTGATTACCTCATGTTTGTTTTTGCAGTAGAGGATGTAAAAAATCCCACCAAGTTCATCACTTGTCTACCAGGTATCCCGCCACTCTTGCGAAAAGATCTTAGTTCTTTTTATCGAGAGGAATACTCATCTAATCTCATATTTCATACACAAGTTTATGAAAGAGAAATCCAGAATCAGGAACCTTTCCCACCAGTAAAATAACATGACTTCTGCTGGGTCAAACTAGCCACGATTTTTTGCTGCAATAAATCTGTTGTGGCCTTTGGAACAATTTGTTTACATTGTGTATTGAACTTGCAATATGTATAGATAAATAATTTGTCTAGGACTTCTCTACTCAGATTGACAATATTTATTTTCCATTTAAATGAAAATTTCTATGATTTTAAGGTTGTTAACACTAATTTCATTGCTCAATGTGTAGAAAAGATGGAAGAACATAAAAAATAAAGTAATCAGTTGAAGTTTCTTGAATGATTTTCTGAAGACTATAACAGAGTAGCATTTTTGAAAGTGAAACCTCTTCAATTAAACTTGCCTTGCTAGTAATCACACGCTATAGTAAGAACATGGGTACTTAATAGGCACACACTAAGTTGAATTTTTGTGATAGACTGAAAAGCAAACATAACCTAGAATTCCCAACTCTAAATTCATAATGATTGATTTCATTCTTCTTTCTTTAGACTAACCATTATGGTTCATGTTGGTGGACATACATTATTCCAAGGAATTCTATAGGTAGGCTTCCTTAAAAGAAGTGACCATGAAATTGAACAAATTTGTACCTCAAGCCTTAAAACTGTAAACAAATCAAGTACTTTTTGCTTTCAACTTATTGTAGACAAACCTGAAGATGCCTTTATTGGCATTATGATACAGGTGTTGTCCTTGATGGCAACTCACTCAGATGACAGATCATAGTGCAATAGGTCAAGAGCAAAGAATTAATGATCAGAGAGAGGTATACGTAGGTTAACCTTGATGAAAGTGCTTATACATGTAGGTTAGAAGAACAAAAGGCGCATATACATACACATGCAGGTTCACAGAAGGAAAGGTACGTACATGTTGGAAAACTAAGTTTTGGTCCGTGTATTTGGTCCATGGTATTTAGGTATTGGTCCATGGTATTTGGTCTGAAGTGTTAACCCCAGGTATGTTGGAAATAATACTGAGAGGGGGGGTGAATCAGTATTATTAAATTCTTTTCAATATATCTTCATGATTTAATCTTCAGATATTGATCATTAATTTGTATGTCAGTACCATAAAATAATGTGCATGAACAAGAAAAGCAGATAGTCACACCAAAGAACACCAGATATAAGGTGGAAACCCAATGTGGGTGAAAACCACCTGCTGCAATATGTCTCTATCTTCTTTCAATTAGAAACTTCTTTTATAATGATTTTGTACTAGTGCAGTCCTTCACCAATATGCAGGCTGCAACCTGCAGAGAGCTACAACTCTCTCTCTTTTTCTAGTCTCTCCTGGAAGCGAGCTACAACCCCCTTTGCTCTTTTACTTCTTTAAGGACCACATTTCATGAATTTTCAAATTGGATCCAAGAAGATCAAATAATCATCAAGTACATGCAAATCACCCAATCCCCTTATACAATAAACCAATGAATCACCCAATTCTTCATAATGCTATAAACAGAAAAGTAATACAAGAAATCTAAACCCAAAATTCTGCAGCAATAGATAAAAGACAGTCAACAAATGTTTCAAGATAAGTCCGTAACTTCACCAATAGGGGCCTGCGTATATCCGCAACTCTTCTAAGACTAAACTGCACAAATCCGCACTGGTCGTTCTTCTGTTCTGTGTACTTCTTCTTAGATCCGCACCTCTATTGTCTGACTTACAACGTACATCCGCACTGTGCCTTCTTCTGTCCTGCGTACCTCGCACTGCACCTTTTTCTACTCTGCGTGCCCCCCGCAATGCACTCTCTCCTGCACTGTGTACCACGCACTATGCTTTTCTTTGTGCTGCGTACCCCCGCACTGCACCTTTCGCTGCACTGCGTACCCCCGCACTGCACCTTCAGATCGCATGCAGACTTCTGATTAGGGCCAAATTAACAGTCCTCTAATGTGCCACAATCAGTCAGATCCACTGATCTGCTCATGCGCCCGAGAGATCACAACTTATCAATAGATTCGCTTTAAGTTTTCTCCTTGATTTAGATCTAGCTTTTAAAATCAATCACCCAAAATTTCAGATCTTAAGATCTTCAAATTTCACAAGTGTATGGCCAAGAGATCTTCTTTCCTTTTTATAGGCAAGCCTTTCACAATACCATGGTCCAAAACCATAATAACACAATACCATGAACCCAATACCTTGGATCAATATTTGTAGATGAAAAACCACGGACCAAAGCCATAGGATCAAATATGTCGGGCTAAATACCATGAACCATTCATAAAGATTCCCACGTGCACACGCTTTTCTGCATTGGAGAGAGTGAAACTAGGGTCCGCACCCACTAAAGGAAGAACCTGCGTGCATGTCCACACTCCTTGGCCAGCGTACCTGCGGGTCTGCAGCTTCTTCTAGGATTACCTGCGGGTATCTTAATTTCCATGATTTTGAGTGCCTAAACTGATATCTGCCACATGAGTGAGTTGCCATCAAGTACAACACCTGTACCATAGAGCCAAACCAAAATGATAATGCCAACAAGGTATTGGGTCCAAGGTATTGGTTCTACATGGTTTTGGACCATGGTATTGAGAGAGGCCTAATCCTATATAAGGAAAAGATCATTAGGCCAAGAGGGGCAAGTGTGCAAGTGATGAATATCTGATGACGTGTAAGATCTAGTATGCTGGTTATGGGGTTGTGATGCTTTGCTCGATCTAAACCAAGGAGGCACCTATGCGGTTGACAAAGGTTGATGGACCGGGATCATGAAGACTAAAATGCATTATCATTATATGGTATGATCATGAATAGATCTGAATACTGATGCATGTCTTATCCATTATATCTTATGTTCTGGGTATATCTAGAGTTGAAATTTTAGCGAAGGTATAAGTAATTATTTTTAGATCTATACATGGGTTCTCTCTGGTGAAAGGGCGTATACACGCTGGTTCAATATAGTCAAGTAGCGTATACATTATGAGATTTGATATTTTAGGTTGTTGTTGGTTCTAGTGGTTGTTTGCAGAGTTCTGGGCTCTGGTCTGTGTTCTGGTGACTGTGTCTTGATGACAAGGTTTCAGTGATTCAGTGGTTGGGTGATTCAGAGTTGCAGCGGTGATTGTTTTGTAGTTATGGATCTAATCTGAAAATTTATGAAACGTGGTCCCTGGAGGAAAATAGAAGGTTGTAGCCTTCTGTAGGTTAGTACCTATGTACTAGTACATCAGTTAGTACAAGAGCTAAGGGGATTGTAGCTCCCTTCCAGGAGAAGCTAGAGAACAAGAGAAGGTTGTAGCTTTCTGCAGGTAGAAGCCCGCGTACTGGTATAAGACTGCACCAGTACAAAAATATTGTAAAAAGAAGTTTCTTATTAAAATAAGATAGAGACGAATTGCAGCAGGTGGTTTTCACCCACATTGGGTTTCCACCTTATATCATGGTGTTCATGTGTGCTTCTTATGTGTGATGATCTGTTCTATTTTTACTCTACCTGTTTACTATTTATATGGTTAATAATGTTCTGATGCACTCATTAAAGATCAAATAACTGATTCATAAGTTTACTGGATATACACTAGTTGCATTAAACACAGCTGAGTATACACGCGGGTTGCCTTAACTGAAGAAGCGTATATGAACTTGATAATGGAAATGAAAAGATTATTGATTTGCTAATACTGATTCACCCCCCCCCCAAAGTATTATTTCCAACAATTGGTATCAAAGCTAGGTTCTTCAGAAGAAGCTTGAATGCTTGAAGGAAGATCCATCAGGATGAGTAATCAAGAAAGAGAGGGATCCATCAAACCACCATTCTTCGATGGGAGAAATTTTGTCTACTGGAAGATAAGATCCACATCATATCTACAATTGCTTGGAACAGATGTTTAGGGAATCGTGAAAGGAGGATATACATATCCATCAACAACTCCTATAGATACGACAGATAGAAAGCAATATGAACTCAATGCCAAAGCTGTTACTATATTATTGGGAAGTTTGTCACAATCAGAATTTGTCAAGGTCATGTAGTTCAAATTAGCCAAAGAAATATGGGATAAAATCATTCTAAGCTACGAAAGAGACGATTAGGTAAAACGTGCTAAGCTTCAAACTTTCAAAATATGGTATGCAACTCTTAAAATGCATAGTAATGAAATCATAGTTAAGATGAGATTGTCAATTGTATGAGGAATCTGGGTGAAGAAATTAAGGAAGTTGTCTTAGTTGAGAAAGTTTTGAGATCCTTGTCTACTAAATTTGAATCCAAAGTGTCTGCCATAGAAGAAAAGGAGGATCTGTAGAAAATCACTATGACACAGCTTCATGAAATCCTAAGTACTTTTGAGATGAGAAAAGGAGGACCATCAGATATGAGAGAAGCCACATCCGAAGTGTTAGCAAATGAATTAGGATACATCTTAGAAGAATAATATGAGGTAAATTTTGTCAAGAATCTTGAACGAGGATCTGGAAGGTTAAAAGGTAAGCTACCTTTCAAATGCTTTTCTTGTGGTAGAGTTGGTCACTACGTTGCTAGATGCCCTCATAATAAAGGAAAGATGTATGAAGAAGGTAATAGAAGTTATTATACTCATGATAAAAGTAATGACTCATCCAATAGTGATGAAGACAATAGACTTCTCATGTCATATGAAAATAAGGACGTAGAAACAGAAGAAGTTACCAGATTAAAAGAACAGCTTGAGACAATAACCAGAGTAAGGGAGCAGCTACAAGATGTAGTAAAATATCAGAGCATAACAATTCAGAGACTTGAATCTAAGATCCTTTCTCTAAAAGAAGATCCTAAAGAATCAAAGAAGCAAAATAAAGAAGCTCTTGAAGAACAAGAACATGAAGTGCTCGAATTAAGGCAACAAGTGGAAGAAGGAAGAAAATTTGAAGAAATCATAAGGAAGCAATATCTGGAAAAGGAAGAACAACATCAGGTTGAGGTAAATATCTTAAAAGGTAAATTAGAAGAAAAGGATAAACTGTTACAATTTCAAGACAGTACTAAGATTTTGGATGATATTCTTAGTAGTCAAAGATCTCTTGGTATCAAAATTGGTCTTGGTTTTTATGAAACTATCGAAGGTGAATCTAGCTCACAGGGTGAGGAAAGGAATTCTAATGTAAAATCTAAAATGATCAACGAAGTGATAAGTGGCCAACCCCAACAATAACCAAGGAAAGAAATTCTTCAAAGAAGATCTTTTCCTCCTAACTATGGAAGTGATAGTCGGTTATTTCCTCAAATGAATAATGTTGAATGTTATGTATGTCATAACTTTGGACATATTGCAACTAGATGCAGAAGCAAAATGGGTCAAGACCATCACACAGAAATATCATCACGCTCGAGGTACTTCAAGGGATATTGTTTTTCTTGCAATATGTTTGGTCACAAAGCCATTGACTGGTATATGAAACATGTAAGATGTTATGCATGTAACAAGTTTGGACATAAAGTAAGGGAATACAGGAGCAAAATTTGAACTTCAAAGAAAGAGGATCATACATCATCACAATTCCAGGTATTGAAGAGGACATAATTAGAGACAAAAAGATGTGGCATAACGCAGTTAACTGACATAACAAACACAGGGGAAACTGAAAGTGTAGACCTTTAGTATTCCAATTTTCATACGCAGATATTATGAAGATAAGTAGCATATATACGCGAGTTAGAGACAACAGAGTCGCATATATGGAGCTCTGAAGAAAAAGCAGCAGAACAGAGTCAGGAAATGGTTCGCTCATGGTATATGATGGTTGGCGCAGGCTCAGGGGGAGCATATGCTTCGAATAATGCATTGTTGGCATTATGGTTAGAAGTCTTTGGTGATGATGCTTATTGACACATCTTGCTACTGATTGTTGATTGGCCAAGAGAATGGATTGCAGGTTACAGGTTTGGATGCTAGTGACAGATGCTTATGGTGCAGATCATATGGTGTATGATAGTTACTGATGACTATCATGGTCTTGTTTAGACTCAGCATGTGCTCAGGGGGAGCATGGACGGATTGGTACATCTTGGCATGTACAAAGAGGGAGCTCAATCAGAGATTTTAGTAGGTACTCAGGGGGAGTATGGACAACAGAATGTATTTCAAGGAAGAGAATATCTTGATCCGCCCTTTGCCCTTGATGTTAAAGGGGGATAGTGACTTGGTGTGGTTGTTGCCATCAAGTCCAAAGGGGGAGATTGTTGGCATTATGACACTGGTGTTGTCCTTGATGGAAGCTCACTTAGATGACAGATCATAGTGTAGCAAGTCAAGAGCAAAGAATTAATGATTAGAGAGAGGTATACGCAGGTTAACCTTGATGAAAGTGGGTATACACGCGGGTTAGCAGAACAAAAGGCGCGTATATGTACACACACAGGTTCAGAGAAGGAGAGGCGTGTACATGTTGGAAAACTAAGTTTTGGTCCGTGGTATTTGGTCCATGGTATTTTGGTATTGGTCCATGGTATTTGGTCCGAAGTGTTAACCCCAGGTATTGGGTCCAAGGTATTGGTTCTACGTGGTTTTGGACCATGGTATTGAGAGAGGCCTAAACCTATATAAGGAAAAGATCATTAGGCCAAGAGGGGCAAGTGTGAAAGTGATGAATATCTGATGAAGTGTGAGATCTAGTATGCTGGTTATGGGTTTGTGATGCTTTTCTCGATCTGAACCAACGAGGAACCTATTCGGTTGACAAAGGTCGATGGACCGGGATCATGAAGACTAAAATACATTATCATTATATGGTTTGATCATGAATAGATCTAAATACTGACGCATGTCTTATCCATTATATCTTATGTTCTGGGTATATCTGGAGTTGAAATTTTAGCGAAGGTATAAGTAACTATTTTTACATCTATACGTGGGTTCTCTCTGGTGAAAGGGCGTATACATGCTGGTTTGACATAGTCAAGTAGTGTATACATTATGAGATTTGATATTTCAGGTTATTATTGGTTCTAGTGGTTGTTGCAGAGTTTTGGGCTCTGTTCTGGTGACTGTGTTTTGATGACAGGGTTTCAATGATTCAGTTGTTGGGTGATTCAGAGTTAATGATTGTATTACAGTGGTGATCGTTTTGTAGTTATGGATCCAGTCTGAAAATTTATGAAACATGGTCCCTAGAAGAAAAGAGAAGGTTGTAGCCTTCTGTAGGTCAACACCTACGTACTAGTACATCAGCTAGTACAAGAGCTAAGGGGGTTGTAGTTACCTTCCAGGAGAAGCTGGAGAACAAGAGAAGGTTGTAGCCTTCTACAGGTAGAAGCCTGTGTACTGGTATAAGACTACACCAGTACATAAATAGTGTAAAAAGAAGTTTCTTATTAAAAGAAGTTAGAGACGAATTGCAGCAGGTGGTTTTCACCCATATTGGGTTTCCACCTTATATCATGGTGTTCATGTGTGCTTCTTATGTGTGATGATCTATTCTATTTTACTATACCTGTTTACTGTTTATATGGTTAATAATGTTCTGATGCACTCATTAAAGATCAACTAACTGATTCATAAGTTTACTGGATATACGCTAGTTGCATTAAACAGAGTTGCGTATACACGCAGGTTGCCTTAAATGAAGAAGTGTATATGAACCTGATAATGCAAATGAAAATATTATTGATTTGCTAATACTGATTCACCCCCCCCCCCCCCCCTCTCAGTATTATTTCCAACAACCTTTCCTAGTCTGCTGAAGATGTATGATATATGAATAGTTTATAAGCAGAATGAATATTCATCGAAGATGTGCTACTTCAGAGACTCATGTGTTCCTAAAGATGCTTCTAGGTTCAAACTAACTTCCAAACAGTGAATTAAGTTTTTTAGTCTCAAACAATTGAATTTTGTTAATTCATTTTTGCTACAGACTTCAAATTTTGGACTAGAATTGATAAGATGTGATAGTATTTAAATTTCAATACAAAATATCAATTGTACATTTGAATATTATTCATCAAATCATACATTCAACAGTTCCAACAACCAATGACCATAGATCAATGCACTTTACAAGGAGTAAAATAGTGCTTTGATCAGATTTGTATCAAGAGAAATTATTTTGCACTATCTAGAAGTATCTTGGATTTTGGTTTTGGTCTTATATATCTTATCAACTGAAGCTACTTCTCGGATGAGACTACAATTTTGATTGTCTTCAAAGCTCAAATTACGTAACAAAAGTCAATGATGTGTATACAATAAAATTATAGACTTGTGTCTATAGTCGTTAAACATCATCAAACAGGACCAACACCTACCATAAACTTAGAATGAAGTTTAAATAATTTCGTATGGTTTAGATTATAATGTAATAAACTTGAAGAGAAAAAATTGAACTATAATTAGGGTGAAACCAAGCTAAACGATTGAGGCCAAAGATGCTTCTCTGAATTTTATTTAAAACACAAGGTCATAGGGATTGTTTCAAGATCAGATACAAGTATATGATAATGCAAGGAGAAAGAGTTAACTATCACAAATCTTACACTGGATAAGTGTCTTGAGTTTACTTTTGGGTCATTAGTTAGGGTTACACCAAATCTATTCTATAAGCCGCAGAAAGGAGCCACAAATAATGGCCTTCATATCTGTCTTGGAAAACCCTTTTAAAAATTTGCAACCTCTTCAGTTAAACTTGCCTTGCTAGCAATGACACGCTAGAGTAAAAACATGGGTACTTAATAGGAGGAAAGTAAGTTGAACTCCTATGATAGAATGGAAAGAAGACATAACCTAGAATTCCCAACTCTAAATTCATAATGACTGATTTCATTCTTCTTTCTTCAAAATAACCATTATTGTTCGTGTTGGGGGACATACATTATCCCAAGGAATTCTTAAGTAAACGCAGTATCTATCTCTGATATTGTTGTTTTTGCTGCTTTCAAAAGAAACACATGAAATATTTCGAGTGATGTAGAGAAAGCACATATATTTAAATGAGTCTTATATCTTGAATTGTAATAATGATTTCCATATCCACACTGCTTAATTTAAATGTTGGCAAACAAACTAGACATTTGATATTATATTAAATCATTTGTTGAAATTATGAGACATCCATCTTCAATTCAGTAAAGACGGAGAATTCCCTGCTAACCCTAGTGCATTTATCAAGCCTTAGAACTCTCTAAAGCTTCCCCAATTTGAATCTTAGCATCATTGATTATCTCTTGTTAGTCTATGAGCACAATGAATATTCATCGAAGATGTGCTACTTTAGAGACTCCTATGTTCCTGAAGATGCTTCTAGGCTCAAACTGACTTCCAAACAATGAATTATGTTTTTTAGTCTCAAACAATTGAATCTTGTTAATTCATTTTTGCTACAGACTTCAAATTTTGTACCAGAATTGATAAGATGTGATAGAATTTAAATTTCAATGCAAAATATCAGTTGTACATTTGAATATTCTTCCTCAAATCATACATTCAGTAGTTCCAACAATCAATGACCAGATATCAATGTGCTTTACAAGGAGTAAAATAGTGCTTTGATCATATTTGTATCAAGAGAAATTATTTTGGACTATCTAGAAGTATCTTGGATTTTGGTTTTGGTCTTATATATCTTATCAACTGAAGCTACTACTCAGATGAGACTACAATTTTGATTATTTTCAAAGCTCAAATTACGTAACACGAGTCAATGGTGTGCATACAATAAACTTCTAGACATGTGTCTATAGTTATTAAACCTCAGCAAACAAGACCAGTACCTACCACAAATTTAGAAGGAAGTTTAAATCATTTCATAGGATTTAGATTATAATGTAATAAACTTGAAGAGAAAATTTGAACTGTAATTAGGGTGAGACCCAGTTAAACGATTGAGGCCAAAGATGCTTCTCTGAATTTTGTTTAAAACAAAAGGTCATAGGGCTTGTTTGAAGATCAAATCTGAATATATGATAATGCAAGGAGAGAGAGTTAACGGTCACAAATCTTACACTGGATAAGTGTCCTGATTTTACTTTTGGATCATTATTTATGGTTACACCAGATATATTCTATAAGTTGCAGAAAGGAACCGCAAATAATGGCCTTCAGATCTCTCTTGGAAAACACTTTTAAGAATTTGCAAACTCTTCAGTTAAACTTGCCTTGCTAGCAATCACACTCTAGAGTAAGACTTGGGAACCTCAACTGAAAGTGTTGTCTCATCCCTCTATGGGGGTATTCTCAACCCACAATGGTTAGAACTCCACCATTGAAAGCATCAACATGGGTGTCCCCATGATTAGGTGGCCCTACTGGTCCGAAACGTTTCTCAACTCTAGGTTTTCAAGGGATATATGGAAGGTGGGCATGGATTTAGAGGGTAAAGCTGATGAAAATGGCTTGGTAAAGTATGTTGAGATAGAGAAAGTGGTGAGAAGGCTCACGCAAAGATATGAAGGGAGGGAATTAAGGAAGAATGCTGCCAAACTCAGGGAAGCTACAATCAAGGCAGTTATGCCCGGTGGTTCCTCACAAACTAATATTGACACATTTTTTGAGCACATAAAAAATCTTTCCCACCAGCAAAGATAGCATGACTTCTACTGGGTTAAACTAGCCATGATTTTTTGTTGCAATAAGTCTGTTGTAGCCTTTGGAACAATTTGTTTACATTGTGTACTAAACCTATAATATGTATAGATAAATTATTTGTCTAGGACTTCTTTGCTCATATTGACAATATTTATTTTCAATTTAAATGAAAAACTTCTATGATTTTAAGGTTGTTAACACAAATTGCATTGCTCAATGCGAAGAAAAGATGGAAGGAGATAAAAAATAAAGCAATTAGTTGAAGTTTCTTGAATGAATTTAAGAGAGAACAAAACCTATAACTACACAGTAGGGGGCATAATCTCCCATGGAAGCTCGGGCAGAGAACCCCTAATGAAATCAGGAAGAGGGTTGGCACATAGCAGGGGATTACCATGCTTCAGAGAATGGGTGTCGAATTCACCTTTTCAGCATTATCCAAGGAACGAACAGTGCCCTAAACCATGGCCTGACAGCATTATCTAAGGAATGAACAGTGCCCTAAGCCATGGTCTGGCAACATTATCTAAGGAATGAACAATGCCCTAAGCCATGGCCTGTCAGAGTAGGTGTCAACCATCTTCCTTATCACATCAGCCATCGTCACCATCATTGCACTGTGTCTTCTTCCCATCGTCCCCATTGTTGGGCTGTGTCTTCTTCCCCATTTTTGCATCACCGGTCTAGCAACAGAAGCGTTTAACACAATAGATAGTGTCGAGCAAGTGTTACCTGTTGTAACTAATTTAATACTGGTTAAATAAATCAGATGGTTGAAACTATTTTAATTTTCTAACACTAGAAATCAAAGGACCACAAATGTACACGTAATGTTAGAGGGGAATTGTTTTCAGAGGGGAATGCCTTATGGCATAAATACATTAAATAAAAATATTCTAACACTAGAAATCAAAGGACCACAAATGTACACGTAATGTGAGAGGGGAATTGTTTTAAGAGGGGAATGCCTTATGGCATAAATACATTAAATAAAAATATTTTATGTTTGATATTTGGGATTTTGAAGAGAAAATACTCATTTTTAATTATTAAACTAATTTAGATTATATATGTTATTTTTTTAAGTATATATTCAAGTTAGATACTAAATTGATATATAGATGGAAGTGAATCTGAAGATAAGGGTGTAAGAAATATTGAGTAAATAACACTCGCAAATTCATAATTTACACAATATTTCTGTCTACCCTAACTTCACCCTTTCCCTTATATATTATTAGGAAAATCATAATATTATAATAAGTTATGTTTTTACAATATTTTCCTTTAGCCTCCACCCTCACCCTCATATATAAGGGTGGGGTTGAGAAAATATTAAGAAAAAAATATTAATTTACTTAATATTTCCCCCACTGCCACCTAATAAATATTGGAAAAAAACATAGATATGAGGGTGAAGGTGGACAAAAATATTGAGCAAAATAATACAATTTATCCAATATTTCCTCCCACCCTAGAATGGGAAATATGTGGAAAAACATAATTTTATTGTAATATTATGTTTTTCCCAGTAATATTTGTTTTTCCCAATAAGATTTGAGGTGAGGGTGAGGATGGAGATGGAAGGAAATATTAGGTAAATTATGAGGGTTGAGGTGTTATTTAACCAATATTTCCCCCTTACCCCACCTTTGTCTCATATATATTTTTCCATTATTCCACCCACCCATCTTAGCCATCATAGGGGTGTGGGGATTATATTTTGGCCATTATGCTCCCTTACCCCACCCTTATATTAAGGGTGTTACAAGTGTGAGGGTGAAATAATGGACAAAATATAATATAATATATTATACCCGCCCCTAAAGGCAATGTGAGAGATACATATGGGTAAAACATACTGCTATATATATATAAATATTAGAATATATATATAATATAAATATAATAAAAGATATATCCATATCATAAATATATATATAGATATTCCCATATATATTAATATATATATATATATATATGGCATATTAATATATATATATATATATGATATAATATATATTATATATATTATATTATAATGGGTAGGGGATGAGCAGAAATATTGGGTAAAATATATTATATATGTTAGATAATACATAATATACATAGTTTGTTTTACTCAATATTTCTCACCTCCTAATACATTGACATGGATATTATATAGTATGTTCCACCCAATATTTCTCTTGTCCCACCACCTTCATATGGATATATGAGGTAATTTGTAGTTGATATTTTCCCCCTCCCCCCATGGTTGTATTGATCTATACATATATGTTTTATCCAAATATTTCACCTTTGGCCCCACCTTCATATGGATCTATGAAGTACATAGTATGTTTTACCTAATATTTTTCTCACCTCCTAATACATTTACATGGATATTATATAGTATGTTCCACCCAATATTTCTCTTGTCCCACCACCTTCATATGGATATATGAGGTAATTTGTACTTGATATTTTCCCCCTGCCCCCATGGTTGTATTGATCTATACATATATGTTTTATCCAAATATTTCACCTTTGGCCCCACCTTCATATGGATCTATGAAGTACATAGTATGTTTACCTAATATTTTTCCCCTTTGTCCATCTTCATATGGATCTATGAGAGTGACAGGAATGAAGGAAATATTGAGAAAAACATACTATGTAACATATATAGTACATTTTAACCAATATTTCCTCGCTTTCAACATCTTATGTATTGATTATGTTTATTATACTTTAAAAAATTGAGTTAGCAGGGTTCATTTTCTTCCTTCAAACTAAATCCCTCTTTTCATTATCTAAGATTTGGAACTCGAGCAATAAAAAAAAATTGAACTGAGTTTTTATTATTGCTTCTTGGATGGGTTTCTTGGCAAGAATCACTAGGCTTCAAAACTTGTATTATTTTAGCGACCATGCTTGATAAGAATGTTGAAAAGCTTAGGGGAACCTACAACTTAATCAAATCCGCAAGTTTCACACATGCTTGATTGCTTCTAACCCCATGATATAAATTTCTTTCCATTAATTATAGTAATGAATGTGGCAAGGGTGGGGTAAAACGTACTACCTATGTTGCATAATACCTTTTACTCAATGTTTGAAAACATACATAGTATGTTTTACCCAATATCTACCCCTCCTCCAACTTTATATGGATTTATGAGGGTAGGGCCAAGGAAGAAATATTGGGTAAAACATAGTATTCATATTACATTGTATATTTGTGTCTAGTGACGCTCTATAGCCCAGTATGAGAGAGATGTTGTAGTGATTGTAATACAAGCTATTATATAATAATAATAATAATAAAATTCATTCAATTCATAATAAAATTCATTCAATTCAATTTATTATATTGTGTTTTTGTTGTTATTAATAAATTTACAAACAAATTTTTCAAAAAAATAATAAGATAAATATCACATTAAATTAAATTTAAATAATAACAATTCTAGATTATGTATATCGCTATCAATTATGCCCTTTATGCACGGGGATTTGAACACTAGACCTCCTCTCACATAACAGTTCATTTACATGGTTCTCTAATGCTTAGAAAAGCATAAATCCATTTTTACTCTAGATCTACGAAGCCCCAAGAGGGATCAAATATTTTTCCACTCTACCGATAGGGATCAAATATTTTTCCACTCTACGCTAGTTTGCATATTAGGATATAAGATATTTGATCCCTCTCGGTGCTTAGTATATCTAGAGTAAAGATGGATGTATCCTGGTTTAATTCCACTTTAAATAGGCTACATGGACAAAATATTTTTTCACCCTATGCTAGTTTGCATATGAGGATATTTGATCCTCTCAGGCCTAAGTAGATCTAGAGTAAAGATTGATCTATGCTGGTTTAATTCCCCCTTTAAATATGCTACATTCCAAGTGAATACCATGGGCCAATACCATTGGTTCTCAATACTATGGGTCAATACCATGTGCCATCTTTATTTTCATTAATATTAATATTAGGGTTAATAATGTTTTTTTGCATGGTATTAATAATAATTTGGCCCATAGGCTTCACCTAAATAAAACCTCATTTTTGAGTGTTTGTCATTTTTGAGTGTTTGTAAATATAGAGTGAATTATGTAGTAAATATAAAGAAATGTTTTATTTATTTACCATACCTCTCGTTTATTAAGAGGTTTTATTTATTTACCATACTTTTGGAGTAAGTATAAAAAGAGGTTTTATTTATTTACCATAACTCCAATTTATTTATATTTTTATTTATTTACCATACCTAATTTTTTTTTGGTTCATAAACCTCTTTATATTTTAAATTTATATTGTGTTTATACATAATAATAATTAGATTGATTTCTAAATAGGAAATGTTAAATGTTAAACATTACATGTTAAATGTTTAAATTTACCTTTACAATTACAATTACGTTTACGTTTACGTTTAGGTTTACATTTACATTTACATGTTTATGTGACATCTACCTCATATTGGAGACACTAATATAATTAATAAACATATAAAAATTTAATAATTATTAACAAATATATAATTAAAACAAGAATATAAATAAAGAGAGATTCTTTTACCACATAAAATAAAGTATAATTCATATAGTAACCATTATAATCAAACTACTTATTAAATTAATAATAAGCATATAAAACATAACATTTGGGAATATATTTTCTTCTAATTATATAATATAAAATATTATATAAAATATTATTATATATAATAATATGGATATACCTAAAAAAATTAAATTATAAAAATTATAAAAAAAACACATAATTATATAACTATTATATACATATACCTTTAGAAAATAAAATTTAAAAAAATATAAATAGAAATGTATATATATTTTTGATAAATAAAAGTTTGAAATGTATAATAATTAGAATGAGGCTTTGGTGATCCATATCAGGTTTTGAAATGTATATAATTGTAGATAATATTATTGAAAACAAGAAATGCAAAATTTTCCTTATGTTTTGATAGGATTATATCTGGAGAGATTTCATCCCTCTCCATATTTGGTAGATCCAGGTTTTGAAATGTATATAATTGTAGATAATATTATTGAAAACAAGAAATGCAAAATTTTCCTTATGTTTTCATAGGAATATATCAGGAGAGATTTCATCCCTCTCCATATTTGGTAGATCCAAAGTATGAATATATGCTTGTTTACCTAATATTTCTCCCCTCACCGTCACCCTCACCCTCATAGATCGATACGAAGGCAAGAAAAGAAGGGAAATATTACACAAAACATACTACACCATTTGTGTTACATAATATGTTTTACCCAATATTTCCCCTTCCCCTATTCTCATAAATATTGTAATCCATGTAAAAATAGAGAAAAAGCCCAACAGGAGAAACAAATATTGAGTAAAGCATTGGTCTATATAAAAATATGGAGAATAGACAAACTCAATAAAAAATATGTATATTACTTAACATGTTTTACTTAATATTTCCTCCCTTCCCGTTCATTCTAGTATATTAATTATGTTTAATATATTTAAATAAAAAATCTCTCCACTCAAACTTAAACAAAATATTAAAGAAGAGATTTTTGGTTTAAATATAACACACAATTAATACATATAGGGAGGAAATAGTGGATAAAATACACTAGCTAACATAAATAATATATTTTATCTAATATGTTTCCCTGGCTCAAAAATCTCTTAATTCTATTATTTTTATTAAATATAATAAACATGATTAACATATATAAAATAATTAAGCTTTTTATTTGTAACTTAAATTTAATATAATAATTTTTAAAAATACTAAAAAATTTCGTAAGCTGACTGGAACTGGACTTTGAGAATATACTAGAAGGTGTTTTGATTGAGTTGTTTAATGAGGCGGAAGAATTCCCCGGAAGGTTAAAAGTAATCGGAATCTGGGCAAAAAAAATTCAAAAAAATCTTGTAAAGACAATATTTGAATCGTGTTTTTGATGGTAGAAATGGATTGAGCGCCATCAAAAATGTCTAGGACACCTACAATTTTGAAATTTAACAACTATAACTTGGATTTAAAAATTTTCTCTAAATATAGCCAGAATTTCCATAGCTTTCTAAGTAACTCCTCAGCCTGGTTAGACTAAAAAAAGGGTAAATTCCCGTTGAAATTAACAACCTACTTAACCGTCTAATTTATTTCACATATTAATGGATGGTGGGATCCTTATTATCTATCTGATCGTCCAATTATTGATTAAGAACAGACGGCCGTCAATTCAACATTATTTGGGAAGAGTAGATGACGGTCAATATTATTGTTACGTGTCAGGGTTCTGAAAATCAAGGATCAAAGAGTCATGTAGGGCGACTAAATGGTGGTCGTCGTCGCCTTATGAATTTGTAGGAGACCTCGCGGGTCAGAAATGGACGCGGACGGCAATATCATCAGCGAAGCCGTGTATTAAGGTCCAGCATGCGTGTATTCTCAAGATCCATTCATTTGTTCTGAAGATAAATTTAGAGAAAGTGAAAGTAATCGATTGGTGATATTTCCCTAGGTCAAACTCCTTTGTATAGCCTCTCCTTTATTGAATTCGTGGAGTGTATATTAAGATCCATTCATTTGTTCCAGGGAGAAATTTAGTGCATGTGAACCTAATTGATGTGTGATGCTACTCCTTGTATAGCCTCTCCTTTATAGAATTTATGGAGTGTATATTAAGATCCATTTGTTCCAGGGAGAAATTTAGTGCATGTGAACCTAAATTAATGTTTGATGATTCCATGGAGCCTCCTCTCCTCTTTATTGCCTCTCTTTTATTGAACTCATGGAGCGTATATTGAGATCTGTTCATTTATTCCGGAGAGAAATTTAGCGCATGTGAACGTAATTGATATGTGATGTTTCAATGGCTAAGACTCCTCTCTATAGCCTCTACCTTACATAATTCATGGAGAATATTCCCCCTTACCACACCCTTAGCTTATATATTTTTTCAATTATTTCGCCCACCCCACCTAGGCGTCACATGGGTGCGGTATTATATTTTGGCTATTATGTTGCCTTATCCCTACGTTTATATGTTAAGGGTGTATGATTGCAAGTGTGAGGGTGAAATAATGGACAAAATAAACCCACATACATATAAAGGTAAAGAAAGAGGATGAGAGAAAATATTGGGCAAATTAGACTATGTATGCTAGATACTACATAACATATAGTATGTTTTATTTAATATTTCTCTTTTCCTAATACATTTATATGGATATTACATAGTATGTTTTACTCAATATTTTTCTTGCCCCTCACTCTCATATAGATCTATGAGGTACGTAGTAGGTTTTACATGATATCCTTCCCCGTCGTTGTATTGATCTATACATAATATGTTTTACCCAATATTTCTCCTCCCCCCACGTTCATATGGATCTATGGGGTACACAATATGTTTTAACTAATATTTTTCCCCTCCCCCAATCCTCATATGGATGAAATATTGAGGAAATATTGAGCTAAACACACTACATAACACATGTAGTACATTTTACCCAATATTTCCTCACTTTCAACATCTTATGTATTAATTATGTTTATTGAGCTGAGAGGCTCCACTACTACACCAAAGGCACTTTTGAGACATTTTTTTAAGACAAAAGAAATCTTTTGTCTCAAAAACTCATTTTTTCTTTTAGTTATTTTACATTAAAAATTAATATCAATTGATTTGTCTTAAATATAGACTTTAAGACAAAAATAGGTTGAGACAAAAATATTTTAAGACAAAACTTTATATTTAAGACAAAAATAGTTTAAGACAAAAAATATTTTAAGACAAAAGTAGTTTGAGACAAAAATATTTTAAGACAAAACTTTATATTTAAGACAAAAATAATTTAAGGTGAAAATATTTTGAGACAAAACTTTATATTTAAGACAAAAGTAGTTTGAGACAAAAATTTAAAGACAAAACTTTATATTTAAGACAAAAATAGTTTAAGGAAAATTTATTTTAAGACAAAAACAATTTAAGACAAAATTATTTTAAGACAAAACTTTATATTTAAGACAAAACTTTATATTTAATACAATGACCACTTTAGATCAAACCTATGTTTAATACGATATTTCACTTCGAATGAAAATGGAGGACAGTACTAAGTTTCAGGGTGATCTGCGCGCACATTCTGAACTGGAGCTCCAACGCCCCTGCTTCCTTGGTCCTTGCAGCCCTCCGCAGGCCCCCTGCCTGGCAGCCCCTACTGCTGGGCTCTCAATCCTTCGCAGCATCCCCGCAATCGAGCTCTGCCTCCCTTCTTTGGTCAGTGATGCTGCTGGCACAGCGTCCGCGTCTGGGTTTTGCGATCGCGGAGGAGCATAACCACCGCCATGAGTGTGCCTGGGGCTGGGGTCCCTTCTCCCACCCCACCAATCTCTTCAGAAGAAGCATTCAGAAGATTGTTCTAGCAGAAAGGGAAGAAACGTTTGATTCCAGAAGTCCCGAAATTCATCAAAAAACTAGAGGAAATTCTTGAGATCGCCCTGCTAGAAGACCAACCGATAAAAATCGCCTTAGCCCTAGCTGATAGAGGGTTGGTAGGACAATTTATGGGATGTTGGCCCTCTACAGAAACAACAGATGACTGGATCCAATGCAACTAGAGGCCCCAGCTGGAAAACAATGTGATCTGCTATGTTTTCAGAAGAGGGTATTTCATTTTCTAGTTTACCTCCAAAGAAGATTGAGATTTGGTTTTCAGAAATGGTCTGTATTTTATGGGAAATCAAGGTCTGTAGCTTAATAAGTGGACCCCCAACTTCAATCCCTCAATCGATACCCCTAAAGAGGTCCCAGTCTGGGTCCGACTTCCCAATCTTCCGATCCATTGCTGGAGCTATCACACCTTGCAGAAGATTGGAAATGGCCTAGGCCATTTCATTGACAAAGCAGATAACAAGTGTCAATATACCTGTGTAAGAATCTGTGTGGAAGTCGATATGGAAGTTACACTGCCCAAAGCGGTAAAACTTACAGTCAGAGAATGGCATCACTATAAAAAATTGGATTACGAGCAACTGCCTTTCAAATGCAAAAGTTGTCACGAACATGGACACTTTCAACGAAATTGCCCAAAAGCTCCAACTGGGGACAAAGTGGACAAAGAAGGATGGAAAGAAATAAAAAAGGGCAAGGCAGTCCCAAAACCAACTGAGAAGAAAAATTTAGGGCCATTGGTGAAGCCCCGGCCTAAACCAAAAACCAAAGAAGTTCCAAAAGAGGGTTCTTCCTCTGGGGTAAAGATAGATGCCATTGGAACCCAAGAGGAACCAGAAGACCCATCGAAGAAAGTGAAAGAAGCAGAGGCAAAGTCAACTCTTCCACCATCAGAGGATGAACGAGGGGAAAAAGAAGAAAACGAGGAGCGCATCAGTTTGGGCTCCGATTCTGAGGGAGATTCAGAAGATGGAGTCTCAGATTCAGACAGCTCGCAGGTCACTCCTATCAAGTCGGCCAGGGGTCAAAAGTCCAAGAAGAAACAGAGAGAGAAACAAACTTATTTGGATGTTCTCCAAGGCTCTCAGAAAACTCTCAAAGGAATGATGAATACTAGATCTAGGCGCAAGCATGGTTAGGCTCCAAAAGAAGCCACAACCTTCCAAGCCAGTGAATAATGAAATATGTCTCCTGGAATTGCAGAGGGTTAGGCAGCAGGTTGAAAGAAGAAGCTCTGAAAGACATTGCAAGGATGTACTGGCCTAAAATCCTTCTCATCCAGAAGACAAAACTAGAGGACCTTCTACTCCTCCAAGCAAGCAAAGCATTATGGCATAAAGGCCAAGGGAGAGAAGTCAGCGCTAGAGGCACCTCTGGAGGGATTGCCTCCTTTCGGGACATCTCCAAACATGATCTGATTCACAAAGAATGTTGCCCCCATTGGCTACTCACTAAGCTCCTCCATAAATAATCTGGCCACCGAGTAAGTATGTTCAATCTTTATGCTCCAGTCTTACCATCTGAGCAAAAAATTTGTTGGGACTTGGTCCAATCCTATCTTTTCTTGCAAAACCCAGAAAATATTATTATTGCAGGAGAACTGAATGTTATGCTAGTTGCATAAGAGAAAAAGGGGGGCTCGCTAGTCAGGGACCCAGTTAGAGAATCGGTTGAAGACCTCATTTCAGATTGGGAATTGGAGGATATCAAGCCCACATCTGGGAAATTCACCTAGTCAAACAAAAGGATAGGCCCCGGCCACATTGCTGCTCGTCTGGACAGATTTCTAGTCCAGTCCTCCTTCTTGACTTGTGGTCTAATGACCACCTCTAAAAATTTTCCGAACTACACCTCTGACCATAAACCCATTCTGCTTGAGCTCTCCTTGGATGGAAATCTTGGCCCCATTCCCTTTAGATTCAATTCTCTATGGATTCATCAAGAAGGATTCGAGGAGGTGGTCTCCGAGGCTTGGAACCAGCAAGTTCATGAAGGATCCCCTTTCTTTGTGTGGGAAGAAAAAATATGGAGACTTAAAAGGGAGCTCAACGAGTGGGCTAAAAGGTTAAAAACGCCCACCGCCAAAAGAAAGGAGATGCATGACAGTTTAGCGGGCCATCAATTAACAATGTTGAATTCTGATGTAACTCAAATCCTTCTTCAAAAAGAAGTAGAGCTGCAAAAAGATCTCCATAGAGAAAGTAGGGATGAAGAAGAGTTATGGAGACAGAAGTCTAGAAATCTTTGGTTACAGGCCGGAGACAAAAATACAAGCTAATTCCATAAGCAAGCTGAAGCATGCAAGAACTTCAAAACAGTAAATGAAATTCACTATCAAAACGCTGTGGTTAAAGATTCTAAAGGCATAAAGTGAGCAGCCCACTCCTTCTTCAAAGATCTTTACTCTACCCTGGAAGACCCTCCTATCGATTCTCAAGCCTATCTGATTGATGTTATTCCTCACTGTGTTCAAGATTCTGAAAATATTATGCTGACTACTCCGATCAGTATGAATGAGATTAAAGAAGCTTTGGACTGCATGGATCCGAATAAAGCCCTCGGCCCTGATGGGTTCACTATAAGGTTCTACCTAACTTACTGGCCTACAATTAAAAAATACCTTTTGAGAATGATCCATAAATCTCAGACCTGCACCAAGATTGGAGGCAGTACCAACTCGGCCTTCCTTGCCTTGATTCCGAAAGACAAAGGTGCCATCGATTTTAGCAGATTCAGGCCCATCTCTTTGTGTAATACAAGTTATAAGATGATTAAAAAAATAATAGCCAACCGTATTAAGAAAATTTTGCCGGTCATCATCCTTGAAAACCAAGGAGGATTCATAAAAGGGAGAAAGATTCTTGACAATATTGTGCTAGTGCAAAAAGAAATTCATTCAAGTTGTCATCGAAAAGAGAAAGGCATGGTGATTAAGCTAGATTTGACAAATTCCTTTGACAAGGTCAGACATGATTTCTTGTTTTCTGTGATGGAGAAATTTGGCTTCTCAAAAATTCTCATAACTTGGGTGAAAGCCTGCATTGCCTCCCCTTGGATAGCGCCTCTAGTTAATGGTCGTTCAATGGAATTTTTCCAGGCCTCGAGGGGGATAAGACAAGGCTTCCCTTTGCCCCTGCTTCTTTACACCATTCAAGCTTCGGTGCTCAGCTTCCAGCTAGACTACTGTCAACATATCCAAAATTTCCCAGGCCTGAGAATGGCTCACAATCTTAAAGACATAAATCATGCCCAGTTTGCTGATGATACATTATTGCTTGGAGGAACTAGCATAAATTCTGCTAGAACCTTCAAGAAGGAGCTGGACATTTATAGGGAGGTTTCGGGCAGCAAGATTAACTATCTAAAAAGCACGATCTATGGTTGGAATTGCTTGATCAAAGATTTGACAGACATAGCAAGGCTATTAGAAATGGAAAGAACCCTGACCTGGGAGTCATTTAAGTATCTTGGGATCCCAATCTTCAAATCAAATCCTAAGGTATCTCACTGGATGCTCCTGATAGACAAACTAAAACTCATAATACAAGCTTGGGGAGCCTCATGGTTGAATAATGTTGGGAAGGTAATCCTTATGAAATCTGTTCTCATAAGTCTCCCAGTTTATCAGAACTCCATTCTACTAGCCCCCAAAACCTTTATTATTAAAGTGGATGGTCTCCTGAGAAGATTTCTGTGGGAGGGAGGGAAAAATAATGAAAGAAGGCTCCATTTAGTTAATTGGGACACTATTAAGAAGCCATTCTTGGAAGGAGGTCTCCAAATGTGGGATATGGTAGCCCAAACTCTTGCTCTGGGCTCCAAGCTCCTTTCAAACATTATTTTTGGAAATCCTAGTTGGAGCAAGAGAGTTCTGTGGAAAAAATATTTTCATGGGCAGCATTTGAGGTGCTTGGACCAGCCTGCTAGAATTTCCAAAGGATCACCAGTTTTCAAACTCTATCTCACAGCTTTGAAACTTTTCAGTCATAAGCTTTATTTGTTAGGATATTCCGACACATAGGAATAGTTAAGTATAACTTGGTCTAGTATAGAGTTAGGTAAAGTGTGTTTCTTTTTATGTACATTTGTAACTTACAATTCGACGGTCACGATATGTAGTGATCCGACGGTTCATTCTCTCCTCGGTATTACCGACACTTGATCCATGGCTTGACACCCGATTGGTCCATGAATTCTATTTAAAGCGCATGGAGGGTCATTTGTAGGTTAACCGTGCATGAGAGAAGCTTATGTAAATTTTCATTCTTTTATTAATAAATTGCCTGTAGTAGCCACGTTGGCGCAGGCCGTGGACTGTTTCCTCTTTGAGGGTTTTAACCACGTCAAAATACTAGTGTATTGATCTGTGATCTGTTTGTGAGCAGTGTCCTTTGGTGTTCTGTCTAAGGAACTTACCCTGTAAATTCCTAAAGCATATGGGCTACCAACCAATGTTTTTTCCTTGTGGTTATTTTCCCCATGTATTACTCCTCATGGGTTACCAATTTCCATTACGGAAGCCTACCTTTACGAAAATCTTTCATTGTTATTGATAGACCTTACTACCCTTGTCGCCCATGGACTCTCTTCCCCTTCCTCGCCTCTGGATCTCTTTATCTCACCTGTCAGTTTTGAAGGATTTCTTCCTTTTAGTTCTTTAGAAATTGCTCCTCCACCTAGTAGTCTTGCCTCCATTCCTTTTTTTTCTCACAATGTAGTCACCCCACCAATCTCATTGAAACCTCCTCCCTTGACCACAATCCCCTCTGTAAAATCCCACTCATTTCCCTAAGCGCAACCCTCCATTTGCTACTAGAAAATGAAAGAACCAATCTGTTAAAGAAAATAAGGGCCAACTCTCCTTCATTATGGGTGTTGGGATCGAGATTTATGAAGTTGTTTAAATGTATGAATTTGCATTGATGGTTTGTGCTCGTGGTTGTCATTTTAATGGGAAGACAATATTAGAATGGATGATAAAGGAGTAAGGGGCTCATTCAACTCACTACCAACTTTCAGATACTTGTAAGAGGTTGGCTCATTTTCTTTTTAAACAAGTCTAAAGAGGTTCATTGGGCTTTGAATAAGGTTTTTAGTATCGACTCCACCCGTTTCATGCTTAACTATTGGACCCCTCTTTTTGATCCCACTGGTATAGAGGTTAGACAAGGCCCTTATGTGGGTTTAGCTTTCGAAACTAAAAGTATAATTCTAGTCAAAGTAGGCTCTTAGGGAAATTCTAAAAAAGTTAGGGGAATGCTTGTAGGCTGACCTCACATTCAAAAACTCTGTGGAGATGAAGGTGGTGAGGGTATTGGTAAATTTTTATATCACATACGACTTATGGGGTGAAATGAAGCTCCAACATCAAGGCATCACTTATTTCATAATTTACACTATGAGGGTGTCCCCTTTAGATATCCTAGATGTTACAAGCATGCCCACAATGCTATGAATTGTTCACTGGGGTTCCATGGCATCAAAGGAAAGTACAAGCCATTTTCCCCCAAGATGAAAAAGAAAGGATTTGTCCCGATGATGACAAATCCTTCCATCCTTTCTGTAACTATCTCAACTACCCCTACTATCTTGATGGCTTCAGCTCCCGAACTCACTGCGATTGTTCCTATTATTATTGATTGGGCTTCCACAAAGCAAAAATCTAATCAGTCACAACTCCACTTAGCCACTACTTCAATGGTGCCTCCTTCAGGTACTCTCTCTTCACCCGTTTCTTTAACATCTATTCTTAGTTGTATTTTGGATTTGGGGAAATATTGGAATACAATAGAACATGAACTCCTTGTATATATGTTATTGAAATTTTTGAAATTGAAATGAACACCTTATATACATAACAAAAATTTTGAAATTAAATCTCATTGGGAAGAAAAAGTTTTATATTCCATGAGGGAAATCCATCTCTTTATCTTTCCTTTTTAATGAACTATCTCACTTTTTGAAACCTTCACATCTTTGCTCTAATTCATAAGTCACAGAGATCGACATTTTTTCTCCCCTAGTAGCTACTTTCAAGCCCTTTATTTATGTAGGTATAGTTATGCTCTACCCCACTTTTATAAGGTAAACTCCAAGTTGTACATTTCTTTTTATCTAAACTCAATGACTAAAAATTGTCCATCTATATTCAGCATACTCAACCGGTCTAGCGTTTGATGGTACATGAGCCTAGCAACGTAGGTGTGCCTTCTTCGTGTCCTCAACAACAAAGATGAGCAAAGATGAGGCATATGTTGGGCTTCTGAACACCCACAATGGTAGGTAAGTAGAAGGAATCTAATCTCTCTCCTGCAAGTCCTTAGACTCATACAGCCATGAGTTGAACTGGCTTGATTAGGTAGCTGAGGTCGGTGCACTACGATGAGAAGGGAAAATTTAGAATGAACCCGAGGCCTCACTACTCTTTAGCTAGTCAAAGGGCCCATCAACATCATTTTTGTTTGTGGCCAAGGGCATATTTATTAGGAGGTTGAGTTCATTTAGGTTGGAGGCAAAAATTGTTCAAAATGACCAAAATTATCTCGAGGACAAACTCAATAATTGGAAGGCCAAGCCCATCAAGTATTGTGACCATATTTCTAAAGAGGCTAAATCTATCTGGAGGTGGATTTATTATCAGAGGGATAGAATTATTCATTTAGGGAAAGACCATCGTTTTTTGAGGCTGTATCCTTAAGCAAAGAGTAGCAAAAGTTTTTGAAGGTTCCAGTGTTTTGGAAGACCAAGATCAGCTTCTTCTAAAGGCCGAGTTGTTTCATTGTTGCCATATCTATAAAGCAGGTTCAACAATGCACTGTAAATCTTCATATCAAGATAATATGATCTACAAACCACTTGAATTATCTCAAATTAATGAAGCTCCACATGAAATTCTAGAAAATTCCATTGATAACATTCCTACATTCCAAGAAAATAATGTTCTTTTTTCCTTGGATCATTGGCCAAAATTAGGAGTGTGATTTAAAATGGGAGGAGCGAGACACTTAGATGTCATCACAAAGTTGTTTACATTGTCTCTTGTGGATGGTGTTGTGGAATGGTGGAAAGGATTTCTTGATAATTAATTCAATGCATGGCCCCTTCAAAATGCTTTCCTTGAGAAATAGGGAGAATGAAAAGATAATAGATACTTATTGGTTGCTCTTAGCAGTTCTAAAGGAAATCAGACTGAAACTATAGAAGAGTTTAATAAGTGGTTTAACCAGATTGTGTAGAAATCACCATGCAAATATTAAAAGTCTAGAGGAAACAATACTTATATATTACCTTGATTCAATTGATGGAGAGCTTTGTTTCCAGATCAAAGAAAATTATCCCCATGACCTTAAGGCAATCCAAATTTGTTGAGTTTAGGAAAACATGTTCTTGCTTAAGATAAATACTTTGAATTCCATATTAGCCCATTTGTTAGTCCATTTCAATTTCATTAGCACTGAATCATTATCACATTGATATCAACTTAAGAAAGAACATATGATAAAAGCAGAAGACAAGCCAAGATAAGAGAACACAATAATTGGCACAAGCCAGGAAAAAACCCCAAAATGGGGAAACCCTTGATCAAATATTCTTATTATCAATATCAAATGTTTAGAAGAGAAAGAGAGAAAGAGAGTACAACCAATGTCAAGGTTGACTTGCCAATATGATGACTAGAACCACTAACCATGTGCCAAATATACAGCCTAGACAAGTTTGTAATTATGTCTTCAAATAATACAATACAAGTTCTGCCCTAACCAGTAGACAATACTATTCAAAGTTGCAACTCAATAGGTTCCAAAATGAGCTCGGCCCTGGTTTACTTCAAGCAGCTTCCTTTCCTAATTATAAAGAGGCCAAGACAGTCTCAAATTTAGTAGTGAAGCTTTGTCAAAGGGTTGATGAGTTCTAAGGTCAAAGATCTATAGTTAGGGCTTGTAGATTAGCTCAAATCTTGAGATGCTTCTTGCGGTCCTTCCTTTAGGCAAACCTGATCTAAGGTTCTGTGCTACAAACAACCTCCATCAAGATTGCATGTGTAGTTGTATTGCGCCTTGTTCTGCTCCTTAGAACAACCTTTCAGTCCCTTGTCCAAGACTCACAAATCCTGCGGCCCTCTTGAAATGATTACAAGAAGATGCATCCTTCAATAGAGATGAAATATCACCAAAATTCTCTGCCCTAACCTGTGGCTACCATGTTGCTTCAAGATCGAATTTATGGAAGGAATAACACACCAAAAACATACCCAATACTTGTCCTCCTAGCTCCTTCAAGCTGTGGCTAGCTCAAAGATATATTAGAGCCCTTGAGTGGTGTCACATGAGGTTGAAAGGCACCTCTTTATATACAATTCAATGGGGTTGAATGTTAGAGAATCTAGGGCAAAGTAGCGTTGTGATGATTCTCCATGACTTGATAACAATTTGTGAAGTATTTTTACTTTTTCTAGTTTAGCTTATGCTTCTTGTTCTTCTTATTAGTGCATATGTGTGTACTTCATCAAATTGGTACCAAAACAAAATAGCAAGAACAAAAAGTTTGGCTCTCTGCCAAGGACAAAACCTATCCACTCTTGAGAGGGAAACCCTTTGTAAGATTTCTCTTATTGAAGCTTATTATTTGAACAACTTCCAAACCCTAGACCCTTGACTATAGAATCCTCCAAGCACAAGTCAAATCCATCCACTTTCTTCACTATAGCATCCAGCACATGGACGTCTGCCTTCTAACACTTCTGCTCCTTAGTACTTTATCCTTTTCTATTGTTCTATGTTAGGAAACCCTAGAGTATTAGGGCTTCTCTTCTTCACTATAAGGAGGACCTTCTTCACTTTCCTTGGAGACCTTTGTTGGTCACTTTAATTTCTCATTAATTCAAACAACTAAGTGCTACATGAATTGTCAACCCAGGGAAGTCTGTTTATTTCAAAGGAAACTACACACTATATATGCTCAATCTCAAAAGCAATAAAACGTTGCAGTAATAAATGTACTAATCACACTTTGACTTAAACAAACTGAAGCTCTACTCTGAGTTACAACAAAAACAACTTTTCTACTGTAGACAATTATCAAAGAATCCTTGATTACATTAAAAAGAACAATCTAGGAAAAGAAATCAATCTACAGAGAAAAAGACTAGTTATGCTATATTAGAGAACAGGACCCTATTCCCGAAGCAATAATCTTCAACACCTATTTCTAATTACTATGCTTCACAAACACACTCTATAAACTCGATTACCAATTAAAGCACTCACTAATTAGTTGTGAATGAATTCAGGAAAGTAATGCAATAATCAATTGAAAAACAGAGTTTCAATAATAATGCATAAGCAATATTCAGTAAACAGAACCTAACAAGGTATGAATAGAAGATAACACTTAACACACTACAAGAATTTAATGGGTGAATCTTGTGATGAAGGTGGGCCCTTTCCTTCTCACAATATTCCCCAGAAAAAGGAACTAGAAAGGAATGCTCAGAACAATATTTTATTCATCTGTCAATGTATCATATTACAAAATATTCCAATACTTTTTACTTTCAGCTAGACCTTCCCACAGTCTGTCCATAGTCCCTCTAGTGTAGATGTCTTCTCTTTTTAAAGAGGAGACATCTATTACAATTGATTACATTATAAGTCCTATATTTAACCCGATATGCCAAAATAGGATAATTAATTCTTCCATTAACAAAATGTTGTTACAATGGTTGTGAAAATGCCAACTTTGGAATGTAGTTGTTACAGCTAGTGTAACAGCTCCTTCGATGATCTCCTTTTGTTGTTACCAAATCTAAAATGAAAATCATGGGCTATTCTAGCAACAGGATTTGCGCATTGTGCTAACTGTTTCAGCAACATAAACTGTAATGATAAACCTGCATTTTCAGACTGTTTTAGCAACGTGGACTGCAATGATAAATTGTTTTAGCAACTATCCAATCAACAATTAACTATGAAGGTAATGTAATTATATGTAAAATAAATTAAACATATAGTAATGAGAAGAAATATTGTATACCTTCGGAAAAATGGATTAAAGTAATAACATGGACTTTAAATATGGATTGGAAAAGGGTTAAACGATAGCAAAATATGGGATCAAAAAGGGACAATGTATGGTCCTAAAATCCCCCCCAATTGAAAGGGTTGCATGCCCTCATGCAACTTTAGTCTGAATCTGAGTCCGGGTACTAGGCCTTGGAGTGTAAATTACTTAGGCCGTAACTATAGAAGGTACTGTCAGCCAGATCTCTGAATCTGTGCACATTTTGTAACTTCTGCCATGGTGATGCTTCTTCCTTTTTGGTCAACCTGTAATAAGCCTTATGCTCTTGTGCTAGCATCCATAGAAGAGGGAAATGAAAATGATATCCTACCCATTTTTCAGCACATTGCTAAACGCATTTGACATAGTCGGGTACCCTTGAAATTGCTACTTCAACATTAGGAGGATTGAAGGGACGATACTCTTGCCTTTCCTTAGAAGACTGTTGCCAGAATAAGTTGTTTGCTTTTAAGGAAAGAACTCCGTTGGCTTTAACAAAATGTTGGCTGTTTTGTAACATTGTTTCTTGTAGATGCTTGATGTGTTCACCCATTCCTGGTTCCTTCAAAAATTGACGATATTCAACAACAAAAATGGCAGAATTTTGTGGCTCGGATCAAATCCACAGAAGACGATTGTCTTCATTATGCCTTGCTGAAAGAAAGGCAGTCTGCCATGTGAGCTGATTAGCAAGGAAAGAGACAAAGGCCCTAATCTGAACATCACCAACCAAAGGGTTTATATTGAGCTTCCTATCCTCAAGGATAGCTTGATTATGGAGATACAATTCACAGAGTAAATTTTGTTCACTAGTAGATGCTTCTGTGAAATTTTTCACAAAATGTTCAGGTCCAGATAACTCATGAGGTCTCCCGTCTCTAATTGCCTTTATTTGAAAGAATGCTAAACATTCTGCAAGAAAAAGAGAGTAATTGGAAGATGGTTTCCCGGTAGCTAATAATCTCTAAACCAAATCAAACATGAGGAGTAGTCTAGTTTTTAGCTGTTTATTCTCCTTCTTCTGGGCACGAGAATGCTGGAGTACCTACTCCAAAGCTTCCCAGTTTGAATATATATGATTTTGCCACAATGATTTATGCTCCTCCAAGATCCTATCTTGCAACATAACATATGCTTTATTCCATTTATCAATTTGTGCTTCAGTGCTGCTAGTCTGAGTAAAAACAGTCTTTGTAGGCCGAGGTTCAGTCTGAGCAAACATATTTTTTATAGGCCGAGGTACAAGACTTTCAGTTTTAATAGTCATAGTAGGCCGAGGTACAGGACTTTCAGTTTTAACAGTCAGAGTAGGCCGAGGTATTTGTAGTTTAATCTCTTTTTCAAAATTTTTTGAAGGCCTTGCTTGTTGTGTGACAGTAGGGTGTTCCTCTTTAATTGTAGCAGAAGTGGATGCAGGAGAGGCTCCAGGCAGTGAAATTTCAATTATTTTAAAACCGGCTTGATGATAAATGGTACCACATTGGCTGCACATATATTCCCTATACTGGTCTTTCTTTGTACTTTTCTCAACTGTGGATGTTGCATGAGCTAAAGTATATAAATTAAGCTCTCTGTCATAGGCTTCCCTTGCCATTATTAATTCCTGCTTATAAGCTTTGAGTTTTGATTTTAGAAATTAGTTTTCCTGTAGAAGGGAAGCCAGGGTGGCTGGGCTTTGTGTAGCAGTCACAGTCTCAGTAGCTGGTTCTTGTGTGGTAGATACTAGATGAGTAGCTTGTTGTTCTGTAGTAGCTACATAGTTTGAAGCATCCTGAGCATCCAGATTTTGCATATCAGCAGGTGGTGTGACAACTGCTGAATCAGTAGTTGGTTCTTGTGTAGCAGCTACGTGTTGTGTAACATCCTGGTCGTCTGTGTTCTATATATCAGCAGGTGGTTCTTGTGTGGCAGCTGCTTAATGAGTAGCTGGTTCTTGTGTTATAGCTACTTGATGTGCAACATCCTGGGCATCTGGGTTCTGCATATCAGAAATTGGTTCTTGTGTGGTAGCTATTGAATGGGTAGCTGGTTCTTGTGGGGCAACGACTTAATGTGCAACATCCTGGGCATTTGGGTTCTGCATATCAACAACTGGTACTTGTGTGGTAGCTACTGAATGAGTAGCTGGTTCTTGTGGGGCAAATACTTGATGTGCAACATCCTGGGCATCTGGATTTTGTGGATCAGTAGCTGGTTCTTGTGTGGAAGCTATTTGTTCTGAAAGAAATGACGTCATAAAATCCTAGGCATCTGGTTCTTGTGTTTCAGTTCCCAAGGGTGAGACAGGTAAAGATTTGGGGACTTGGGACTGTGGTGGGGTATGGGGTTTTAGACTAATAGGCGAGGAATTTGGGATGGTAGCAACAGTTGCCGCTTCACTTGATGCCCTCATTCGTCTTTGGGGTAAAAAGGGAGGGAGAGCAGTAGTTTTCCTTTTATGAATGGTTTTTTTCTGAGGGGGAGGGCTATCAGAGATGATGGCTTCTTTGGTTGAGGCCCTCGTTCATATTTTTGGTAGGAAAACAGTATTATTTTGCCTTTTTCCTTTTATCATAGTGATGGGAAGGTTATCTTCGGAATCATCACTAGGAATGTGGATAGTAGGATTAGATGATTTTGCTAAATTATGGGATGGAGTTGATGTGATGGGAGGGTCAATTGGGTTGCCTAATTCTGCTGGTGGAATTTCTGGGGGGTCAAGAATGCTCCCTGATTACTACTCGGAGGGATTTTCAAGGATTTCTTGAGGATTCTCAGCAGCTTCTTGAGGAATTCTAGCTGCTTTCTCAAGGTCTAGGGGTGGGTTATTGAGAGGGGGGTTCTGTCGAGTAAAACCCCTCTGAATTAGTAGCTGGACAAGACGGTGATGGGTGAGGGAAAGGAGTGGGAATTTTTCCTGTCTATAGTAATGTGACATATTCTTTAGACACCCAAGTAAATAATACGGCATATTCAACAGTCGACCATGTCTCAAATGATTTAACAAGTCAAAATCATGTTGATAGACTACCTAGTAGCGACCTTCACAGGTGAGATAATGCTTGACGAATTCAACAACTGTCAGCCATGGAGGCGGTAATGAGTGAAGTCGGACGCCCCGACCTTTGGGCTAAACCTATTCTCCTGGAAGGAGACAGTCCTGATGTGCATCCAAAATGATATGCTTACAACTAAACCATCGAGTGCCAGTGACTGGTAGATCTGAAACCTATTCTATGTCATACTCTGAGACCAGAATTCGAACTCCCTGGGCAGTAGAATAGCCATCCCGTAAATTACGTGCAAATTCAAGGACTTGCTGTGGATCAAATCCATGAATCTTTTGAAAATATTCTACCCAGCCTGCCTATTGAAAAATCTGATATACTTCTAGGTGTAATTCTAGTAGAGCTATCAAGTCAAGCTCATGTCGAATCACAGGTCCTCCCATAGTTAACCAGCTTCAGTAAAACACACAGTCAAAAACCGAGTTACCGCACTTCGGACAGAGTAAATTTTGCGAATGAGAACATGGAGTAATAACACAGAGGTGGGGTGATAAGAGTTGATCGTGGGTAAAAAAAATGACGGTAATTAGCTTGTTGTGAAATGATGGTGTATAATCTTGGTATTCCCCCCAACTACGGCAGAAATAATGACTTTAAATGTACAGGGATCATGGTAATAATGACATAATCTTCTCATTTAACTATAGTTTAATAATATTTACACATAATAATTACATACCTCATGTAGCTTTGATACATATTCTGAAAATATAGTGCGCATTGATAATATATCATCAATAGTTATGGAAGAGGGTTTTGAAACATGAGGGTGATTATATGAAAGGCCTATATAATCATTGGAGAAGGCAGTGAAAGGACAAAGTTATAAAAATAATGGAAGAAGTAATTTTCACAACGGAAAGTGGTGTGTGGTAATGTTTTTCTTTGAAAAGAAATGGTGTTTCAACAACGAGAAAATGAGCAAAGGATGGTGTTTCAACAATGGGAAAATGGGTGGAGGATGGTGTTTCAACAATAGGGAAGATAAGGAAAAGTGTTGCTGAAAAGTACTGTTAATGAGAGAAATATGGAAAATGTTGTTGAAGAATACTATTTCATTGATGATAAAAATAGGAACAATGTTGCTAAAAATAATGGGAAACATGGGGGGGAGAAAAAGGGGAAAGATGATGGAAATTTTATGGAAAATGGGGAGATGAACTATGGATTGAAATGAGATGACAGTGCTTCACAAAATGAAGCTTAGATCTACCTGTAGTAGGATTGTCCTTTCCAATCAGCCTTTCCTACATTTGGAATCTGCAAAATAATCAATTGTAACATGCCAACCCTTGACAAGGATTATTAGTTAAGAAATCTAATCTAATGCTAAAAATACAATGCAGAAATTAAATGCAATGAGGGCCAATAGGCTCCCCCAAAAAGATATAATGTGAATCTGCCATGCAGGTGGCCTTAAAATCCTCTTTGGAAATGGGTTGCTGGTATAGACAAAGCCGATACCCATTTACTAATAATGGTGTTCTAGAATCATCAATTGTTAGGAGCCTTACTGTTCCATTGGGAAAGACAGTATCTATTTCGTAAGGTCCCAGCCATCTTGTTCGTAATTTCCCTTGAAAATTTTCAAACTGAGAATCATAAAATAAAGCCCAATTACCTTTTTGGAACTACTTATGCTTGATGGTTTTGTCATGCCACCTAGTTCTTTGTTGTTGGATTATAATTGTTTGATGGATGGCATCTAATCTCTTTTCATCCAATTCCTGGAACTGCTACAACCTGGCTGTCTGTGCATCAGTCAAATCAAGTTTAACAACTAAAGCAATTCTTAAGGTTTTAATTTCAAATTCCACACAAAAAACAACACTTTTACCATAAACCAATTTATAGGGAGAGAATCCTGTAGTATTTCTCCTGGTAGTTCTGTAAGCCCATAGTGCTTCAGGGAGCCTTTGAGACCAATCCTTCCTATTTTCCTTCAATAGTTTTGTTAGATTGGCTTCTATAACTTTGTTTGTACTCTCCACCTATCCATTGGCTTGGGGGTGGTATGGGGTAGTCATTCTATGATGAATATGATATTTTTGAAGGGTGGCTTTAAAACCATGAGAATTGAAAGGAGGCCCTCCATCTATAACTAGCTCTCTAGGCACTCCAAATCTAACAAAGATTTCTTCAAATAGAAAGGCTAAAAAAGATTCTTCATTAGCTCTAATGAGTGCCTTAGCCTCCACCCATTTATTCATATAATCTGTACAAACCAATATATAAACTCTTTAATTGGATGGAGGATTAATGGGCCCCACAAAGTCTAGAGCCCATATTTCAAAGGGTTCAAGTATTACCTGAGGATTCAATGGCATTTCATCTCTATGATTAGGTTGACCCATTTTCTGACAGCTATCGCAGGCCCAAACATATTTCTTTGCATCCTTGAAGAGTGAGGGCCAATAATAACCCATCTTGAGAATTTTATGTGTCGTTCTTTTATTAGCAAAATTCCCTCTACAAGGGCCATCATGACAAGCCTTTAGTATATCATAAACCTCAACTTCTCTAATGCATCTTCAGATTTCATGGTCAAGTCCTGTATAGAAAAGACACCCACTTATCCAGCTATACTAAGCACTTTGTTGAATGATCTTTCTTTTCTCTCAATGTGATAGGTGTGATGGTAACTTCCCTGCAACTAGATAATTGGCAATGTCTGCATACCAAGGTGAGTGAGCAGATACTGCAAATAAATATTCATTAGGAAAGGAATCATCTACTGGAGTATTATCATCAACTTTTAACTAAGAAAGGAAATCATCAACTACATTTCTTTACCTGGTCGATCTACAATTGTAATATCAAACTCTTGTAATAATAATAACCACCTAGTGACTCGAGCATTTGTGACAGATTTGTTCATTAAATACTTAATAGCTGAGTGGTCAGTATGGACAAAAAAAGAGTAACCAGTAATGTAATGTCGAAATTTATTAATAGCATAAATGACTGCTGAAAATTCCTTCTCAGTAACTATGTAATTAAGCTTAGCAGGAGTCATATTCTTACTAATAAAATAGATAGCATAAGAAAGATGGTTTTCCTCTTTTCCCAAGACAGCTCCAATTGGAATATCCTAAGCATTAGAGAATATATGGAAGGAAAGTGCCCAATCAGGTCCCCTTAGAATCGGAGCTGTAGATAATTGATGCTTGAGTTCATCAAATTCTTTCTGGAAAAGATCAGTCCACTTGAATTCAGCATTTTTCATAAGTAACACAAATAAAGGCGAAGCTATTTTAGAAATGTTTTTGATAAATCTTCTGTAGTATCCTGCATGTCTTAAAAAATTTCTCACATCAGTTTGTGTTCTAGGAATAGGAAGGTTGTCAATTACCTGTATTTTGGATGGATCTACCTGAATTCCTTGAAATGAAATAAAGTGTCCAAATACAATTCCTTCATTCATGATCATATGACATTTTTCAGTACTTAAGGAAAGGTGAGCTTGTACACAACATTTAAATACTTTCTCAAGGTTCTGTAATGCATCCTAAAAACACATGCCATAAGGGGTAAAATCATCCATAAATATCTCCATACAGTCATTAAGCATATCAGAGAAGATTCCTATCACTACCCTTTGAAAGGTTGCTAGTGCATTACATAATCCAAATGGGAGAACTCTATAAGCAAAGGTTCCCCAGGGACTAGTAAAAGTGGTCTTATCTTGGTCTTGGGGTGCAATTCTGATTTGATTATATTCACTAAAACCATCTAAAAAGGAGAAGAATTTCTTCCCTGACAAACTATCTAACACTTGATCAATGAATGGTAAGGGAAAGTGATCCTTTTGAGTGGCTTTATTTAAGGCTCTATAATCTACACACACTCTCCATTTCCCAATTTTCTTAGGTACTATTACCAATGGAGAAACCCACTCACTATCGGATATGGGATATATAAACCCTGCATTAAGCAATTTTTGAAGTTATTCTTTAACAATTTCCCTCAAATTGGGATTCATTCATCGCTGGGTTGACAAATTGGTCGGCAACCTTCCTTGATATCAATGTGATGAGTACATAATTCAGGAGAGATTCCCTTCATATATGTATAGTCCCATGCGAATGCTTCCTTATTTTCACGAAGTAACTTCATTAGTTTCTGTGTTTCAGCTTCTGTTAAATTGGGGTTTATGTTCAATGTTTTGCCAAGTTCAATTTCTACTGTTATACTTTTAGAGGAGATGGTAGTTGATATTTGAGGTAGATCTTCAAATTTAAGTTTTTATTGGGTTTCAGATTCCAAAATTGAAGTCAACTAATTATATGTTTCAGAAGTGACCGAGGAGGGTTCACAAATAAAATTACTAATTACTTCATCTTCTGTGGTATCTTTAAGAGTTAAAGCTTGTCCGATAGTCAAAATAGGTTGAGTAGCATTATCATCTTAGTCTAACCATACAGAATTATCATTATTAATCATGGGTGTGGCATGAGGGTAGAGAGTAAGCTACTTAGTTTCACACCCATTAGAAATTGTCATTGAACCAGATCTACAGCTAATAAAGGCATCGACTGTAGCCAACCAGAGCCTTCCCAGAATTAGAGGATGTCCCCCCAAATTTGTATTAGTCTGCAACACTACAAAGTTATCTGGGTAATTCCAGGATTCAACTGAGATGATTAGGTCTTCAATGACTCCTTCTAGTTTGATTATAGAATGGTTAGCTAACTCCAAAATGGTTGGTGTCTCTCTAATCAAATTCTTCAGCTGTAACAGTTGTGAAGTTTCAAGAGTCATAATATTCATAGCAGCACCTAAATCTACTAGAACTCGTGAAATGATAGTTTTTCGGATTTGTATTGTAACAGTAGGATGGCCAGGATCACCATATTTAATAGGAGGGGCTTTACCAGTCATTAAGGCAGATAGATCCCCCATAACATGAACTGTAAGAGGATATTTAGCTTTCTTACCAGGTTTCTTAATACAAATATCTCTCATAGTTCTGGCATAAATTGGTACATCTCTAAGTGCTTGTAACAGTGGAATTTTAACATAAAGATTATGTAATTCCCCTAAAATATTAAATGCAGGTAGCTCAGGTGTCTTAGTCAAAGCTAAACGCTCAGGGAATGGTGGCTCTATTGTTTCAGCACCCTCATTAGAGGGTGGCTATATCTCCTTAGGTAAATTATTTATCTCTGTCTCTTCATTATCAGAATCAGAAGAGGTAATATCATCAATAATAGGTTTTTTTATCTCAAAATCAGACCCTGGAAGGCTGCTGACCAGGAAGACCTTAAGTAACTATTTCAAACCTACTTTAGGCTGAGGCTTAGCCTCCTCAACCTGAGAGGGCTCTCTCAAAACGGTTAATGATGTTGATTATAGTTAAGATGGCTAACTCTTGTGAAACAACTTAAAAAATATGAATGGTGGAAACACATTTAGCAACTATCCATTGGGCTTATAGAGTCAAAAACATCTCAATATAACAATGAATTCAACCTTACATAGAAGTCAGGGCATTTAGCATTTAAAATATTCAGAACATAACAACTCAGATAGGACCACACAGTCTATGAATGCATACAGGAAGTTAGAGCACCTCAAGTGAATTCTAAGTGATTACACACATTCATACCACTGCAAGAATTAGGAAAAGGACAACATCACACATTCTGAACATAAAATCCCTCATGAATCCTAGGAAGTAAAGCCAAACATGTATTATCAAAACAGAGTATTACATAAGCCAAATATCAGCGTTTTTCATAAAATTTCCAACCCTGAGTACATTTCTCTTTCTCCTATTTATAGAATTATTTACATAGCTGAGATTCCTCCTCAAGCATGAGGGGAATTCGAATTCCTCCTTATTTGACACCTATTGACACTTAAACTAACTATTTAATACAAAAGACAGCTAACTAGGAGTCCTAGAGACCTAAAACAATTAGGAGTTTAACTCCTCATTATGATCAAAACAACCTTATCTAAACATTTAAAACATTATTTAACACCTAAAACTCCATGAAGTCGAACTTGATGGTGCTCATAACCTTCCAGCTGTCCCTTGATGACTCATCCTTTTGATGTTCCTAGAAACTAGGAGACTATCCCTTGCTCTGTTCTGGCTGAAAAATAGGTCTTAGGACAGAGGTCATAACATCCCACAAAAAATGTATTTGGAAACAATGAAGAAGGATTTTGTGAACCAATCCATGCTGAACAAAAACCTCTCTTGGGTTTTTGAAACACATTTCCTACCACCCAGTATGAGTCTTTGAAAACCAGGTGTAAAAATATGCTTGTGAAAAACTGCACCTACAGCAGTTTCATAGCGCAACTTTGGTCCTTCATTTCTACTATATCATAATGGATTTGAAGAAAGTGGAAGAGGATTTTGTACTTCAGTATCTTAATAATGAAAACCTCTTTCACTTTTTAGAGATGAGTTTTTAACTGCTGAGAAACACTTCTAGAAATTGACTGGTAGAAAGAGGGAGAGAAAGTTCCTCCTTTTTGCTTTTGGTCTCCACAAGGATTTTCAAAATCAATTACCCCAGTTGTTCTTCATACAATTGAATTGGATTATCTTGTTTTACATACACTGTAGACTTGGCCCAAAACCTCTTTAATGTTTCCTTAAGCATCATGAACAAAACTAGCTATGAATAATGATCATCTTTATAACACATAGCCTTAGAGTTCGTCTATGTTCTTTCTCTGCTTGTTTTACGCTTGCTGGATGCTCACACTTTGTTAATGATCCTCTTCATAAAATTCCTTTCAAAAATATTTTCTCTTTGTCACTCAAAATTGGCCAACTTCATCAAAATATGCAGCTACAGCAGTTTCGTAGCACGCTACGAAACTGCTGTGTATTAGGCATAATTTTTAGCAGTTTCGTAGCGCGCCACGAAACTGCTCTATAATCACCAAAACATAGTTTTAATGCCAATTCGACTGTCTTGAGCCTCTTTATATTGAAATGAATTTTCCATATACCATGAGGTTGTTCAAAACTGAAAACATAAACACCATCCTTTTAAAATGACTTCAAAGGGAATCTATCAAAATTAGGACTTAGCCTTACTTTGCTATGTGATTTCTTTTAGCTAAGGATGTCCTTCACTCTTACTTAGCTGAACCTCCAAGTCTTCAATTTGCCTCTTCATCACTTGGATGTTGGTTCTGAGCCTATTATTAATCCATCTGATGTGTCTTGCTTTGCTTAATTTAGGAACTGCCTCACTTGAATTTGATGAAGATTTCTGATCTTTGCTCACCATGAGTTTGTTTGCACAAACTAAGAATTGTATCAAATGCCAATTGTATGAACATGACCAAGATCAACATGAATATGTCCAGGATCAATTAACCCTTCCCTTACCCTTTTTCTTTGAAATTTTGTCAGTGATAACAGTGGCTCCACTTGGGATAGTGTGCCCTTGTGGTACACTAAGAACTCGCAGGTCCAGTGCCTTATCCTCTTACGATAAATGGAAATTTGTTTGACAAGCATCCCCTTTAAGCTTCTTGGGCCTTCACCTCGGGCTTAAGCTTGATGATCACTGTAGGAAAAAGAAATCTATTTCTACTGAAAAATGCTCAATCAACCTTGAGCTTATTTGCATTTCCCTACCTACCTACCCTATCAATTTCAAACTTCTTGCAGCTCAATCAATGAGAAATTTCCAATGTAGCTAATCATTTTTCTTATCTTATATTGGAGTTTTTTTACTGCATCGGAGTTCAGAGCCACTATGATATTGTGATGACCACTGCCACTGAAATTGCCTCTGATCTTCATAGAAAAGCTGAAACACTGGAGAGTAAAACTCTTCCATGTATTCAGCTATAGGATCCCATAATACATGATCAGCTTGATGATTCTTGTAACTTTCTAGCTGTGCAAACTGATCTTCAATAACAGTGTACTCTTCCTCAATCGTGAAAGAGAAAGGAAGCAACACCCTCTCCTTGTGTTCTGACATAGAAACCTTCTGAAAAGAATGATCATGACCATGAAGACTATATGATTGAATTTGACCTTGTAGACCTTCAATGTCTTTCTCAATGTCCTTAGCAACTTCATTCAAAAATTTCATCTTATCCTCTGCCTTACACTCGAATGATTTTAGATACGAGGACAAGGACAAAGAAAAATGTTCATCTCTTTCTCCATTACTATGATCATTATTCCATTGTTTGAAATCTTGAATTGAAGGAGATTTTTCCACCACATCTGATCTATCTATCCATTCCTCCAAAAACATAAGCCAAAAGTCTTCAAATGACTTAATGGATTTTGTAGGAAAGCTTTCAATCCATTGTTTACATTTCCCTTGAAATGAATCATAGAACAACATAATGCAAACATCCTCATGTTTAACTCTAAGAAGGTTTGTAAAATCAGAAAAATCTGATATATGCTTCAAATTTAAACTCAAATCTTCTCCATTGAATTTTGGACCATTCCTTAGAAAATATGCATCCTTGGGAAAATGATTTGGGAAACCATGAATTCCTGAAAAATTTATGCATGCATACCTTGAAATAAGAATGGTAGCATCTGGGTCCTTCATAATTCCAGTGGAATCACCATGAATCTATGAATTTCGAATTCTTCAACAATGGTGTCACCAAGGTAGATTTCAGCCTTGAAAATTCTTCTGAGCTCCTGCTACCTTCAGAAGTTCAGTCTCTTGATTTCAGGAATGATTAATCTTCAGACTCCCGGCAGACGCACCAAAATTTTATCTCAAAATCAGACCCTGGAAGGCTGCTGACCAGGAAGACCTTAAGTAACTATTTCAAACCTACTTTAGGCTGAGGCTTAGCCTCCTCAACCTGAGAGGGCTCTCTCAAAATGGTTAATGATGTTGATTATAGTTAAGATGGATAACTCTTGTGAAACAACTTTAAAAATATGAATGGTGGAATCACATTTAGCAACTATCCATTGGGCTTATGGATTCAACAACATCTCAATATAACAATGAATTCAACCTTACATAGAAGTCAAGGCATTCAGCATTTAAAATATTTAGAACATAACAACTCAGATAGGACCACACAGTCTATGAATGCATATAGGAAGTTAGAGCACCTCAAGTGAATTCTAAGTGATTACACATTCATACCACTGCAAGAATTAGGAAAAGGACAACATCACACATTCTGAACATAAAATCCCTCATGAATCCTAGGAAGTAAAGCCAAACATGTATTATCAAAACAGAGTATTACATAAGCCAAATATCAACGTTTTTCATAAAATTTCCAACCCTGAGTACATTGCTCTTTCTCCTATTTATAGAATTCTTTAAATAGCTGAGATTCCTCCTCAAGCATGAGGGGAATTCGAATTCCTCCTTATTTGACACCTATTGACACTTAAACTAAATATTTAATACAAAAGACAGCTAACTAGGAGTCCTAGAGACCTAAAACAATTAGGACTGTAACTCCTCATTATGATCAAAACAACCTTATCTAAACATTAAAAACATTATTTGACACCTAAAACTCCATGAAGTCGAATTTGATGGTGCTCATAACCTTCCAGCTGACCCTTGATGACTCATCCTTTTGATGTTCCTAGAAACTAGGAGACTATCCCTTGCTCTGTTCTGGCTGAAAAATAGGTCTTGGGACAGAGCTCATAACTTCCCACAAAAGATGTATTTGGAAACAATGAAGAAGGATTTTGTGAACCAATCCATGCTGAACAGAAACCTCTCTTGGTTTTTTGAAACATATTTCCTACCACCCACAATGAGTCTTTGAAAACCAGTTGCATATGCTTGTGAAAAACTGCACCTACAGCAGTTTCGTAGCGCAACTTTGGTCCTTCATTTCTCCCAGATCATAATGGATTTGAAGAAAGTGGAAGAGGCTTTTGTACTTTAGTATCTTAATAATGAAAACCTCTTTCACATTTTAGAGATGAGTTTTTAACTGCTGAGAAACGCTTCTAGAAATTGACTGGTAAAAAGAGGGAGAGAAAGTTCCTCCTTTTTGCTTTTGGTCTCCACAAGGATTATCAAAATCAATTACCCCGGTTGTTCTTCATACAATTGCATTGGATTATCTTGTTTTACATACACTGTAGACTTGGCCCAAAACCTCTTTAATGCTTCCTTAAGCATCATGAACAAAACTAGCTATGAATAATGATCATCTTTATAACACATAGCTTTAGAGTTCGTCTATGTTCTTTCTCTGCTTGTTTTACGCTTGCTGGATGCTCACACTTTGTTAATGATCCTCTTCATAAACTTCCTTTCAAAAATATTTGCTCTTTGTCACTCAAAATTGGTCGACTTCATCAAAATATGCAGCTACAGCAGTTTCGTAGCGCGCTACGAAACTGCTGTGTATTAGGCATCATTTTTAGCAGTTTCATAGCGCACTACGAAACTGCTGTGTAATCACCAAAACATAGTTTTAATGCCAATTCGACTATCTTGAGCCTCTTTATATTGAAATTAATTTCCCATATACCATGAGGTTTTTCAAATCTGAAAACATAAACACCATCCTTTTAAAATGACTTCAAAGGCAATCTATCAAAATTAGGACTTAGCCTTACTTTGCTATGTGATTTCTTTTAGCTAAGGATGTCCTTCACGCTTACTTAGCTGAATCTCCAAGTCTTCAATTTTCCTCTTCATCACTTTGATGTTGGGTCTGAGCCTATTATTAATCCATCTGATGTGTCTTGTTGCTTAATTTAGGAATTGCCTCACTTGAATTTGATGAAGATTTCTGATCTTTGCTCACCATGAGTTTGTTTGCAGAAACTAAGAATTGTATCAAATGCCAATTGTATGAACACGACCAAGATCAACATGAATATGTCCAGGATAAATTAACCCTTCCATTACCCTTTTTCTTTGAAATTTTGTCAGTGATAACAGGTTTGACTATTTCCTAGATCGTAAATGAATATCATTACACTGCGCAAGGAAAACAGGAAATCTAGGCTGGTTATGAATATCAATGACTTGCACAACTTTATTATTGGGGTTAGGGTTTGGTTGTATAGGCATCTGGGGTCTCATCATTTGATTATTTGGTGGGGAACCTGATGGTAGAGGGAATGGTTGCTGAAATTGACGAAATTGATTTGGAAACGAGATTTACTGACCTCTCTAGTTTGGATTCCATTGATTAAAGTAAGACTGCTGTTGTGGAGGCCAAGGAGTCTACATTGTTGGGTCTACGAAGGGAGGGTTTGTTTGTTGCATGGGTGGGTAACTCATTTGATTGAAGGGCGGGTATTGCATCTGATTAAAGGGCGGGTAGTTTGCTTGATTAAAAGAAGGATAATTATTCCAACGATTAGAAGATGTAAATGGCATGTTAGAGTTCACACCTTGTCCTCGTGGTTTCCATTGCCTTCTTTGTGTCAACAGATAGACTGCTTCAGATTCTTCTTCAGTTGGTTGCAATGCTACTTTTATTCCCAGTAAAGAAGGGCATTGTTGTGTTTCATGATCCTTCTCACAAAGGGTGAAAATTGGCACTTTGACCAATGGGCGTTCTCTTAGTGGATGTTTATCTTTGCATTTGGGGAAGAAGATAGCCAAAGAAACTTCTGCTTCTGATTGTTTCTTCTTAACCTGCAAGGTATCAATCTATGAAGCAAAGGAACATAACATTTCAGTTTTGAATTCCTTAGTAAATTACCTATTTCAGCTCTTGTTGCTCCTCCATTAGCTGATTTTTGAACTCTTGAATATGTATTATCCCTGCTATTTGATCTATTCCTTGTAGCTCCTCTTGAACATCTTTTGCAGAGGTTAACAATTTCATCACATGATTCTTTAGATATGTCCCCTTTACCAAGCATATTTAGCATGTATAGACAATCATCCCTTACCCCTTTCAATAATATTGTTTTAAGAATATCTTTACTTACATTGGGATGATTGGATCTCTATAGATTGTATTGTAGCCTTTCCACAAAATCCTCTAGATTTTCATCCTCCTCTTGTACCATCTTAAATAGTTCCTCCCTTTTTTCTCTCGTCCGGCAGTAGTCTTGATATTTGGTCAAAAACTTTTGCTTCATTTGTTCCCAAGTTGTGATTACATGGCCTCCTAGACTCATGAACCATCTTAGTGTGTTTCCTTTTAGTGTTGCTGGAAATAGCTTCAGTTTCTAAGCATTAGTAACATAATCATAGCTTCTGCATAATATATCAAACTCAAAAAGAAACTCATCAGGACCTTCAGAAGATAAACCATGGAAGTTAGGTAAGGCTGAAAGTGGGATATTCTTCATGGGAGTTGCTCTTTTAGGAAGATCACCAATAGGAAATCCCAAGGTAGAGAGAGAATTCTCATCTCTTCCTTCTCCTCCTATCTGTCCTCCACCAAAGAGTCCTTCATTGTTCCCTTCCATTGGTTTTTCTCTTGCTGCACTTGCCCGGTCTTCAATGTTTTCTGTTGGCTCCTCAATGTCTTTAACCGGTTCCTCAATGTCTTCTACTAGTTCCTCAATATCTTCAACTATTTCCTCAGCCTTTTCAGGGCCCACAACTTCCTCCATTTCATAGTTTGTTTGAAGAGAATGCTGAGTCCTTGACTTTTGAGAGCTTAGCCTTTGAGAAGTTTCAGCTTTTGATATAATCTCATTAATAAAGGTCTTCCTTCCTCCTCTTCCTTTGCCCTTGCCACCTATAGGGTTATTTTTCTTGCGTTCTCTCATGCATTCTGCATATCTAAAATAAAAAAATTAATGCTTTTGAAATCTATGATTTCCTTCCTTGGAAATGGCACCAAAATGTTGGTCACTTTAATTTCTCATTAATTCAAACAACTAAATGCTACATGAATTGTCAACCCAGGGAAGTCTGTTTATTTCAAAGGCAACTACACACTATATATGCTTAATCTCAAAAGCAATAAAAAGTTGTAGTAATAAATGTACTAATCACACCTTTCCTTAAAAAAACTGGAGATCTACTCTGAGTTACAATAGAAACAACTTTTCTATTGTAGACAATTATCAAAGAATCCTTGATTACATTAAAAACAACAATCTAGGAAAAGAAATCAATCTGCAGAGGAAAAGACTAGTTATGCTATAACAGAGAACATGACCCTATTCCCCAAGCAGGAATCTTCAGCACTTGTTTCTGATTAATATGGTTTAGAAACTCACTCTCTAAACTCAATTACAAATTAAATCACTCACTGATTAGCTGTGAATGAATTCAGGAAAGTAATGCAATAATCAATTGAAAAACAAAGTTTCAACAATAGTGCATAAGCAATATTCAGTAAACAGAACTTAACAAGGTACGAATAGAAGATAACACTTAAAACACTATAGGAATTTAATGGGTGATTCTTGTGATGAAGGTGGGCCCTTTCCTTCTCACAAGATTCCCCAGAAAAAGGAACTAGAAAGGAATGCTCAGAACAATATTTTATTCATCTGTCAATGTATCATATTACAAAATATTCTAGTCCTTTTTACTTTTAGCTAGACCTTCCTGCAGTTTGTCCGTAGTCCCTCTAATGTAGATGTCTCCTATTTTTAAAGAGGAGACATCTATTACAATTGGTTACATTATAAGTCCTATCTTTAACCCGATATGCCAAAATAGGATAATTAGTTCTTCCATTAACAAAATGTTGTTACAATGGTTGTGACAATGCTGACTTTGGAATGTAGTTGTTATGGCCAGTGTAATAGCTCCTTCGATGATCTCCTTTTGTTGTTGCCAAATCTAAAATGCAAATCATGGGATGTTTCAGCAATGGGATTTGCGCATTGTGCTAACTGTTTCAGCAACATAAACGGTAATGATAAACCTGCAGTTTTCAGACTATTTTAGCAACGTGGACTGCAATGATAAACTGTTTCAGCAACTATCCGATCAACGATTAACTATGAAGGTAATGTAATTATATGTAAAATAAATTAAACATATAGTAATGAGAAGAAATATTGTATACCTTCAGAAAAATGGATTAAAGTAATAACATGGACTTTAAATATGGATTGGAAAAGGGTGAAACGATAGCAAAATATGTGATCAAAAAGGGACAATGTAGGGTCCTAATAACCTTGTAGACCTTGTTATACATTCAAGTGAGGTCTCTCAATATGCTGCTTTTTTCTGTTGTCAAGTTTGCAATAGTCTACTTCTAAAGTCTTCTCACATGTGGATAGAAACCCTAAAACAATCCTCCTTTCTTCGTTGGATGGGGAGGCCTAATAGACCTTATGTATTAGCCCAAAAAAAAGATATTTCTATTATGATTTCCTATTGTACTTGACCACAGATAGGTCCTTTCTTCCTCGCATGTGTGGCTATTGATGCCCTAGAAGACAACCATGTACCTTCGCTGCTTTGTCTTCTTGTCTCGTTGCTCTTATAGACTTCCTATTTCGACTTTCTTGTCTCTCTTTGCTTGTAGATTTCAGAGAAAAATTACACCTTGAATGAGGAGTGGACAACCTCTATAAATAGAGGTTTGTCCCTCCTCTTTAGGCCAACTTGACTGTCTTTTAAGGCCGACTTACAGTTTGCATTATAATTCAATTTTTACCCATTGTTTTGCTGCTTGGAGACCACATTGATGCTAGGAGAGGATTTCGCCATGCTTGGAGGTGTTCCCTTGACCATGTATGATGTCATACATGATGTAACATGCACTCAAAGGGTCTTATCATAATTACATTTGACTTTGACTCTCTAGAAGCACTTCAAAATTTTCTTGACCTATTTTCAATGAGCAAGAAACTCATTGATAAATAATACAAAAATAATTTCTCTTTTCTTGAATAAGTACAAATATCAAAATTACATTTATGAAGACCTAGCCTAGTTACATTTCCTTCAACATTGAAGAGACGTGACTTTTGGGCTTATTGAGCCATCATATATGTGAGGCCGACCTTGATGATTTTATATGATAGAAACATAAATTCAGAAACACACTTTTCCTTAACCAAATTCGATGAACTTTAGGTAAATTTTTGTCATCTTGGAAAGAGGAATTCAGTACCATAATTATATTATTCAAGAGACCTACGCAAAGTGGAATTTGGCCCTAGTTTTCAATTTTAACACTCCCTCTCAACTAGGGAGAATTCCACTTGCCAATCCATCCAACATCAATCATGCCATCGTGTCATTGTGAACCATCTCAATATCTCTTCTCTAGTCTGCTCTGCTGAACACTGATATCAATAATAAAGAAGAATTGATTGAGAGTGAGTCACAAGACCTTGCCACTCTCCACTAAAAAAAGTCAATCCATATAACTAAAGGGTGAATTAGACTCGATCCTAAGTGATCAAGTTAAAGAAACATCATTCATCCTAGACATAGGGAGTATGACAATACATGCATCCATTGGCCAGATGAGAGGTACTTCCCATGTGTCTCAGACTACATGGGTAGGATGATGCAAGAACATCAGCAGGGAAAAGAATATATCACATATTGCTCACAACCACTTGTAGGTAAAGGGGAAACAACATCCTACAAACACATGTCATAATCACATGTACGAAAAGGATGAACTGCATCATGCAAACACATATCACAATCATCATAGGGAAAGGATAAACCACATCCTACATGCATGAAAAACAACAATAGTAGGAAGGATCCTACATGTGGGTAAAGGATGAAGCACATCCCATCGACATGTCAACCACAAATCATAGGGAACAAGCATCCTACAAGTGGGGAAAGGATGAACCACGTCCCACTGACATGTCAACAGATACCTATATGCATCTCTTATTGGGGTATTTGCAGGAGAAGGTGAACCACTCATCCTGCTCATATGCCATAGGAGAAGGTGAACCACTCATCCTATGCATATGTCATCAACAGTAGGGGAAGATGAACCACCTACCCTACACACAAGTCAACCAACATGGGATATCATAGGGGAAGGTGAACAACTCACCTTGTACACAATGCACCAATAGGGGAAGGTGAACCACTCACTCTATGGTTTCTCATAGTTCAATAAGCACCCCAGGCCCCTAGAAGCTCCCAAAGCTCAATGTTCAACTAGTACCCTCATAGTAGGGTCTATCCACGACTCCCAGTCTCTCCCTGAAGAAAGATAATATTGACCTTACCAAGAGGATGATAGTAATATGCTCATCCAACCAACAATGATGTAGCTTGGTAGCTCTCCAATGTACCATATCAAAATAAGGTGGTACCCAATACTTGGAGCTGTCGTGGAACATGGATTCCCTGAAAAATGAACCCGAATCAAAAATATCACAATATACAATGGTGGTTACTAGTACATGCTCAAATGGCTCACTGAAGAGCTTCTCTAACCGACTGGCTTCATAATAAGCCATACTTGCTCCTATATACATCCAACCTCAATAGTGCTTCCAGAGCAGCCAAATCAAGAGATACAACACTAAATGTGCTTTTCCATCCATCACACTACCAACCGAGCCTGTATCAGAATATCCAATATATGAGGCTTTATGCATAGATCGACTCAGAGTATTCATAGTGAGGCATATGACTGATATGGTGTTTATCAAGAATACTAGGGATCCCATAAGATATACATAAGAAGACATGCAGTATTTCCAACTCATCAGAACTTTAAGTGCAGGAAATAGTGCAACATGGCTAGGTCTTTCATCTTGACTTTAAAGGTCAAGTCCCTCTTACATTGATAAACAAGAGGGTCATCAATCAAAGATCATCAATAGTTTCATCTTTACAATCAGCATGGCTTGTTCATAACTCCCTCTGAATATAGGGAAAGTGACAATTCCAAAGCATAATCACCGAGCGATCTGTAACCTGACCCTTTTCCTTAGGTCCATGTGACAAAGTCGTCAACCATAATTTGCTTCTGTGGCTTGTCTTTGTCAACAAAAATCGGGCAGGAAGAGTCATCGGGATATACTATCAGGTGTTTTGAAGCCTTGCTTAATGAGCTTCTTATGAGAGAGACTTTCCATAAGGCACCTGCAACAACAAACTTCTAAGAAGCTTACCTCAGAACAGAAAGAAAGCTTTGTAGAATCAATGGTCCTCCTTCAACCAAAATAAAGAAATAGTTGCATTATCCTCCTTTGTTATATGATGATGACCAATGAATTAAATTACCCAGTCCATGATATCTAGGCATCCATATTCATAAGTCTATCTTTCATAAGATCTTGGGTTAATGCGTCACGAAGATCAATAACATAACCAGGATCTCAAGATTAGGGTCCTCACAGTTCCATCTACTTATCATGCTTTTCAAGAAATCGGATTTGATATGTTTTCATGTTGATAAGGGATATTATAAGGAATATCTCCAAAAGTGCCATGCACTTTTTCTCCTAGCTGCTAGAATTCCAAGGATGCTCAAGGATTCCAACTACTAGATAAAGATGTAAATGTTTGCTTCCATACACCATCATTTCTCCTTCAATTATTGCTACAATTCACTACATCAAATAACACCATCATTGCTTTAAATGATTATTGTCATTGCTCCTCCATTCCTCCTGCACTTCTCTATTTAAAAACATTTTGTCGATTGCTTAACTCATCAAGTTCTTATAGACATTAAATTCAAAGTTGCTGTCTTATTGATCATTGTCATGAACACTCCTAGTGGAGCCTCTAGCATCTCTAAACTTAAAGGCTCTGGTATAGAATTATATATTAATCAAAAGCATCTGAAACAACTTGCCTACTATTCTCTATTATGTATGCATTAATGATAATTACACCTCAAGTGTAATGATCCTTTTTGTACTTGAAGCATCTTGCTACCAACAGTACATCACAAGGATTAGGCTGGTGTTATAGCTCCAAATACCACCCTTGGTACTTGTGATGCTAGGTTTATGGCCTAAGGCAACCCCTCCTTCTAGACTTGGCCCAAATATTTTAAAAACAATGTTTTATTCCCTGTACGCTACTTTTCCCTATGATAAAAGCGTGTACACGCAGGTTAGTCAATACCCAACCCGTGTATATGTGTTAAAACACTTAAAAAAATTAAATTTCCTTAACTATGGGCAGATTTCACGGGTTTTACCTGTTGATTACCTTGTAGTGCCCGTGGCCCAACTGTTTCCCAACTAAAAATCTAATTGGGAGAGGTATAAATAGACTTCTATGGGAAGGTCTTAAGGAAGAGAAGAGATAGAATTACTATACTGAGATTATCCTTGACTGAGTCTGAAGTATCCCTATGATTCAAGCACTTCCCCAAGTTTCAGGAAACCCTTGTTTCCTTAAGTGTTGATATTCTCCCACTTGCTTGAGGTATCATGGTATTGGTTATGGAAGGAGGCTATTGAAGACTGGGACTGGAGGGTGTTAGTGTCGGTCTTGAGCCCTCCATCGGTGATCAATAGCTCTTTGCATATGCATATGTAGGTGTCTCATCAGCATCAGTTTTGCATCCCGTTAGGCATGCCATAACACTAATGGAGGAGCTAGTCTTGTTCCCTTCTTGGCTTTGCTGGAATCAGGTCATATCATTTGAAAAAACTTGGGTCACACTTGTTTCATTTTTGTCTTGAAATTCCAAGTCTAGGTCTAGGGTTTCAGTCAAAATCATTGCAAGGTCATGAGTCAAAAGTCTGATGGTCTTCAGCAAGCTAGAAGGAGGTTTGTAATTATGTTCTATTGATAGTTTTCATCTGCTACAGCTTATTTTTACCTTGGTTTTAAAAACTCTGTTTTTAAACCCAAGGTCATGTGAAAATGGCAACAATAAAGAAAATTTTCAAAAATCTTCAGAATGCCGGCAACAACCCTGGTTTCTTCCTCAGAATCCATCAGAGAATCAACCTGCAAAAAGAACCAAGTGAAAACACTCAAAAAATCAATTTCAGGCAAAGTGCAACTTAAAAAAACAATGTTAAATTAAAAGCCAAAACATGCAACATTTGAAAGTGGGTTTGATGTTTTAATTGTTTTTAAATGTGGACCTATAAAGACCAAAAAGCCCTCTTCATGGCCTCATTATACATTGACAAACTTGCAAGACACAAAGAGAAGCAAAGAAAGGCGATTTCGCTGCTATTTTAGTCATTTCTGGAGGAGCGACTAGTCGAGTTGGAGGTGCGTCTAGTTGGGCAGGTGCGACAAGTCAGAGCGGCTCCCACAGTGTAATTTTTGAACTAGAGCAACGAGTCAGAGTGGTGCGACTAGTTGAGAGAGAGGTGCGACTAGTCGAGCTGGGTTTGCCAGAAACGTGCCAAATCACCCAAATCGC
>APFE030363064.1:0-43198 GCA_000404065.3 Pinus taeda | reverse complement strand
ATGGCGATCATTTTTCAATTTCCCTTGGGTCTATATGAATTGGAGAGGTCGGTGGTCTATGTGGATGACCATTTCCTTCCCCAAAATGTAATGTTTCCATTATCGGTAGGCCTACACAATGGAATACATCTCTTTGTCATAAGTGGGATACTTCCCGACTATGTCTGAAAGTGTCTCACTATGATATGCCACTAGATGCCCATGTTGAGTAAAGACTGCCCCAATAGAATAGTCATAGGCATCTATCTCGACCTCAAATGGCTGTTGCAAGTCTAACAATGTGAGCACTAGTGTCGGGTAGAGGCAATCTTTCAACTCTGTGAATGTCTTCTGTTGAGATTCAGACCAAAAGAATTTTGCTTTCACTCCTCCCTTGGTGACTTGACTCAAGGGCCAAGTGATATGAGAAAATCCCAACATGAACCTGCAGTAGAAGTTGGCAAGACCTAGAAAGCTGCGGAGCTATATTAGAGTGGTTGGAGAGGGCCAATCCTGAATGACTTGGATCTTGGTTAGATCCACATGCACCCGCTGTTCATCAATAATGTATCCCAGATATTAAACCTGGGACATGCCAAAAGTGCATTTCTCCAAATTAGCACATAAGTTGTGTTGCTGCAATGTTTGGAGAACTTATCAGATGTGGTGGAGGTCCTCTTCCCAGCCCTAACTGAAGATTAGGATGTCATCCAAGTATACCACTACAAATGAGTTGGTGAATGGCCACAACATGTCATCCATTAGCCTCATGAAGGTTGAAGGAGCATTTTTCAATCCGAAAGACATAACTAACCATTCAAAAAGGCTCTCCTTGGCTTTGAGGGCACTCTTCTAGACATCGAAGGGTTCGATTGCTACCTGGTGATATCTTGACTTCAAATCGATCTTGTTGAAATATTTTCCCCCCTTCATTTGGTCCAAGAGGTCATCAATCTATAGGATCAGGTACATATTACAGATAGTGATCTTGTTCAGCGCCTGATAGTCAATACAGAGTCTCCAAGTCCCATCCTTCTTCTGTACCAACACAGTTGGGCTTCCACATGGCGATGAACTCGGACGGATGTGACCTTTCTACAGTAGCTTCTAAATCTGCCTCTTGATTTCATCATTCTCTAGAACGAACCGCTGATAGATTGGTCCATTAGGAAGCGATGTACCTGGGATCAGATCAATGGAGTACTTGACCTGACAGTGCAGAGGAACCCCTGTAGGGGAGGTGAAGATGTCCTCGTACTCCTCCACGACCTAGTCCATCTATAGTTGTCATGTAGAGGGGCCCTATCTAGAGGTCATGACCACTGTCTTCTTCTTTCCTTAAGGGTGTATCATCAAGAAAACAAATTTCCCGTTTTGGAAATGAGCTTAATGCATTGTTTTGCAGTAACCAAAGAGATGGAGGTAGGTGGTGCTACCTCCGGTATCCTGTACAACTTATTTCCCAAAGTAATAATAACAGCACAGGGCCTTGATTCATACACAACATGTCGCTTCCCCAAGTAAGGTTGTCCTAATAGTACATCACAAACTTCAAGGGGAGCAATGTCACACAATACCTCATCTATGAAGGGCTTGATCTTGTATGGAAGGTGACACTGCTGGGTCATGTGAAAATCCCATCCTTGGTGAAGCCACCCGATGGTGTACGGTTGTGGATGTGTTGTGGTCAGTAGGCCCAGCCGCTTCACAACCTCTACCAGAATGAGTTTCTTTTGGCTCCCATTGTCGATAATGAACTATAGTGGGGATCTCTTTACCCACATCTCAGAGTGGAAGAAATTCTCCTCCTCCTCTGGATATTCAGGTTCCTATTTTTGGATCTTCGTGGTGGCAACGGTGGCATTGGGCTCCACATCGATAATTTGCTTCCCTTTTTCATTCCCCTTGTCAAGTTCTAACTCAGATTTGGAACATGCAACTAATTATGAAACCTTTAGCTTAGCCACTAGTGACTGTTTGGCCCAACACTCACTTGAGTTGTGAGTGGAGCTCTTATGGAACTCACACCATTTTCTCATGTCCTTTTTCGGCTTCACGGTACTATTGTTTGCTTGCAGCTTTGGAGGGTTTTCTTCGACCACCCCGCCTTGGCTTTGTCCTTTGCTTTGTGGTTTGGGGGCACCTTTTGCTGACTTCAGATTCACAAATCCAAAGTCTCGCTTCTTCTGTTTAAACTTTTGCTCGACCTTGACATTATATTGGTATGCCATGCCAAGCAAGGAGACGTTCAGGAATTCTATTTCTTCTTGGATGTACTTGTGAAAGTAGATGCGATATTTGAGTATCAAATGCTGTTCCGAATCCTTGATACCCAACTTTGTGAGAAGCATAGGGAAAATATTGGTAAACTCTGGCACATCTTGGTCCCTTCCCTGCCGCAACATGGTCCACTTTATGTATTGATCATCATAGCTTTTGACAGGGTAGTACTGCTCATTAATGGCATCCCCGAATGAATTCTAGGTGGGTGTGGCAGAAAATAGTGAGCCAGTATTTTCATCCTTATTCTCGCAGTAGGTTTCCCACCAGTCCTTAACGTGGGGGACTGCTTTGAGAAGAGCGAAAAAATATTTTCCCGACTCGAAAATTCATGAATAGAAAAATAACCTGCTAGCAGATTTAACCATTTATCTATGACATCTATGTCTATCTGACCCTTGAATATGGGGATTTCAAAGTTAACTTCTATCTTGAGAGTTTGAGGAGTGGTAATTCTTGCCAATGCTTTACAAGATATGTTCTGATTCATTTCTTCTTTCTCTGGGGTGGGGTCCTGGCATATATCCTCTTCTTTTGATGTTTCTTGATCCTTTTCTTCCTCCTCTTCATATTCTATGTAAAATAATTTCTTCTCAGCACACTTATGACCTTTAGTGCATTTTCTATCACAATTGTAACAAAGCCCTTTTTCTCTTTTTTCTTCCAACTATTGTAGTGTAACCCTTGTAGGTTGTGGAAGGCTAGGAGAAACAAATTTATAGTTATGGGAGTTATGCTTCTTGTTTTCTATAATTTTTCTTTCCACTATGTCACAAAACCCTTTTACTCTATCCAATTATTGTGGTGTTGCTCTCAAGAAGGTGTTTCTATTTGTATCCTCATAATGTGCTATCATTTCATACCATAAAAATTGATCTAGTTCTAAATATCAAGATGCAACACATACATTTTGTAACAGTGGTACACCATGTAGATCAAAATATTGCTCCATCTGAAGTATCCAATTTACCAGATCGTTGCCATCAAACTTCCTCATCTTGCTTTTTCTTGATTTTAGGAGCTCAATATTGAAATGACTGTAACTCTGTACTTTCATATCTTTAAGTTTTGAAATTAAGAACTATAGTATCCCTCTGTGTCCTCTTTCCAATGCCACTAGTCTGAGCCAAATTGGATTCTCGAAGGAAGAGTTATGCAAAATCCCCCACAGTGACTTGATTATAGACTAGTTCAGTAGAGTAAACTTTTATGACGTGCCACGAGTCCCTATTTTGACCTTTGACTCTGAATAATATTTACAAGAAACTACAGTCCATCCTCTTTATGTACCTTCTTACAAAATTTCAATCTGATGCTCAGAGGGAAAGTTATGATGATTTTCCCTAGGTCACCTGTTTTGAATGTAATTCAGGAGTCTGCAAAAAGACTGACTTCCTCAGCTCATATCTCCGCCAATATAGCGCGAAATGCTCTAAAATTCATACCTAAGGTTAAGCGTTATTTCTTCTCAAATGGGGTTTTTCTTTTTAGCTTCTGAAACATTACAGAAAAAATGTTATAGCGAAAATGCCACGATGTCCTGTTTGGAGCAGCGAAACCCTCGAATCCAAAGCTCTGATACCAAATGTTATGAAACCAGCTCAAGAAAAGATAGAAAAGGTAGATCAACGCCTTAGAATTCAACCACTTCGAGGGGGGAAAATCCTTTAAATTACATAAATGAACAATTATTCGATGATACAAATGAAAATACCTCCTTTCTATATATATGAGTCTAAGGGGTCATAACATAATCAAAGCTGACATAAAAATAATAATGTAAGGGCACAATAATAACAATAGTGGGCTTCTATGGGGCACAATAGTAACAATATGGGCACTACGTGGGTACATAAATATAATAAGTGGGTTTTACTAATAAAAATAAGGGGTTACACTAGTAGTATAGGGGCCTAACAATTTGTATGCTACAAATTCTAGTGGGTATATTTTAGATCTAGACAATTCATCCAATCCAGGAGAATCAATCCGGATATGGACTAGTGCTCTGTATGAGATGAAGGTCACCACAAAATTAGATAATGTTTTTATAATGGTCCTAGCTGAGAAAGAATGAACAACATTTTATATGATTGGTGGATGGGTTCATCAAACGAAGAAAGAAGAGCAGTCATGGAAGCAGGACTTGCCACTTTAGAACTTTTGCTAAAAACACAATTTCTTCCAGAGCGAGTAGATGAGAAAAAAAAACTAATAACAAATTTAAGCCATATGGAATTAAAAGATTTGAAATATCTTGATCAATTTGGCAAAGATTTCATGGCAAAAGTCTTTAAGGAAAATCTCTCTAATAATACTGCTAAAAAAATATCATTTTTTTAAAGCTTCCAGGCAATTTAGGAGATCTAATTATGAAGGATCTAGATGTACAAAATAGAAAAAAAATAGATCAAATATATTTGGTTGATCTTCTTTTTAGGTGTACAGAGAAGGTTAAGTATTTGTGCTAGCAAAAGAAAGCACACAATATTACACCAAGTTCAGATGTCTGCAGAACAATGCTACGCTGGACACCTTTTGAAAAGAAGAAGAAAACAAAAAGATATGAAAAATTTAGACCCAAGAGAGTCTCCAATCCAAGGAAGCCTTTCAGAAATTAAAATTTTTGAAAAAGAGAAAGAAACAAAGAAACAACAATTGTTGTTTCATTTGCAAACAAGAAGGCCATTTCGCACACAAATGTCCTAATAGTTCCTCTTCTAAACTAAAAGCTTGTTTTGAGATTGAGGAATTCAAGGATGATTGGTCTGTAGTTGATTCAGAAGACAAAGCTTCTAATGTATACATTTTAATAGAAGCTTCAGAAGATGAAGGTAATATCGAAGCTAGTGTACAAAAGATTAATATGTGTAATTATTGTTTTGATGATGATGTTTCTGAGAATTGCATTATAGTGATCAGTTAGATGAATGTGAAACAGAAGAAACTGAAGACAGCACAGATGTTTTAGATGAACAGTCAGCTTCAGAAAGCTTGCAACAAATAGATAAGCAGCCGATTATAGTATTTCCAAAATTAAATTCTTTTTTCCCATATCAAAAGAACATTGCTACTTTTACCAATTGAAAATTTCCAAAAATCAGTAGAATTGAAGAGAAATCTCTACTAAAAAAGATCATTAAAACAAATAGTCTCATTTATATCCTAGTCCAAGTGCAAGTCAGAAATGAATGCATAAATGTTGATGTATTCATAGATACTGGAGGGTCAAATAATCTAGCTCGTCCATCTTTGTTTAAATCTCTTTGGAAGCCACTTCAAAATATTCTTGTATTTGAAACAATAGGGGGATCTATTCAATTAATGCATTATGTTGATAACATATCTTTGAAAGTTAGGTGGAATATAGTAAAAATCTTTGCTACTCAACATTTTGATCCATCTGCAAGCTTAATGCTTAGAATGCCTTTTATTAATTATGTGTTCCCAGTCATTATCAGCAAAGATAAGATGATAATTAATTTAAAGAAGAAGATTATTGTTGTGCCTCGACTATTCATAGCAAATTCAGGCTCAAAGAGAGAATAGTCAAAAGGGAGCTGGAGCAAGAAAACCACATAAAGACTCCAATAATTGGCAAGAAGTATTGTAATTGTATGAAGAAAGGGCTGAATCAAAAAATAGACAAAAGGCATGTATTGACCCAAATTGGTTGAATGAGCATATTTCTATCCATGATAGGTTGTTGAATAGTTGTTCAGATAATCCACAACAATTTTGGATAGTAGAAAGCCCGAAGCAAGAGATAGTGACTCTACATGATAATGGAGTCAATGGAAAAATAATTCCATGAATCCCCATAGATGAACAAGAAATTAAGAGACAGATAGAAGAATTGTTAGGTATGAATCTTATTGAACCCAACATGTCTCATTATTCATGTTCAGCATTTCTAGTCAGAAATCATTCAGAAATAGTGAGAGGCAAGCCCTGAATGGTTATTAACTATAAACCTCTAAATGCTATCACCCAGGGTTTTCACTATCCTTTGCCTGGACCAGAGACAATAATGCAGAAAATTCAAAATAGTAAAGCATTCAACAAGTTTGATATGAAGTTTGGATACTATCAAATACAGATCCAGGAAGAAGACAGACATAAAACTGCCTTCACATGCCTTGTAGGTTTTTATCAATTGAAGGTGGTACCTTTTGGCATAAAAAATGCTCCTGCATTGTTCCAAAGAAGAATGGATTTTATTTTTGGAAAATATGATCTCATTGTAGCATATATAGATGATAAACTTGTACATAGTCCCAATCTTGAAACCCATCTGAAGCATCTAGATATTTTTTTGAGTGAAGTCCAAAATCATGGCATAGTCCTTTCTGAAAAAAAAAATGGTTTTGTTTCAAGATAGTATAGAATTTTTGGGGATCAACGTAGTTAATGGAAAAATGAAAATGTAGCACCATGTTCTTACTAAACTATCTTAGTTTCCAGATGAACTAAAAGACACTAAAACAATTCAAATATTTTTAGTTGTCTTAAACTATGTGCACAGATATATTCCCAGGTTGTCTGAGAAAACAACCCCAATCAGAAAACATCTCAGAGAAGGATGGTCCGTGGAAGCCACTGCAGTAGTTAAAGAGCTTAAATCAGAATGTCAGCGACTTCGAAAGCTACAACCACTTAGTGACGGACTTCCTATTTTACAAATTCATGCTTATGATAGTTTTTGGGCAGCAATTCTTTTTGAGAAATGGGAGAATGAAGAAGAAAAACTTTGCGCATATGCCTCAGGTGAATTCTCTCCCAGTCAAAAGAATTATTTTATTGCCGAAAAGGAAAATTTAGCAATTTTTAATGGGATATAGAAATTTGAACTATATTTGGCACCAATAAAGTGTATTATAAGGACTAATTCGATGCAATTCAAGTATTTCTTGTACACCAAGATTTCAAGACAACTTGCTAGAGGAAGTTTGCTCTCATGGAAGATTTGGTTTCAATAATTTGATTTTGATGTTGAATGGATACCTTGCAATCCTAATTTTTTAGAAGACTCTTTAACTAGAGATATGAACAAGGTTTTTGTCACAGCACCAGGAAAATTCTTTATAATACAAGGAAAAGGAACCCAAGATGATAATTTCAACACATTTGTAGACAAACTTAGTGTTGAGCCTCAAACCTACACCTTCCTATACACCCTCTCAGTCTTCTTTTTCCACTTACTTCATCCACCTAGTTGTTAAATCATTGCATTATAGTCTAAAAAGAACTTTTTATATGGTTTTCTGACGATGCTTATGAATGTTGTTTGGTTTAGCTTTTTTTGTTCATGCAGCTACGAAAACTTGTCAGTTTCCACAGCCAGCACAGGCTTCCATAGCTATTTTGTTAAAAGCTGTGCTACAGGTGTCCTATGAAGAAACGAGCTACATGGGCAAGCTCCAGGTGACGGATACGTGGAACGTGTCCCTTCAAATCAGCCAAATCATCCATGGAAGGTCACGGTCAACGAAGGTCAAAGATAAAGCCAACCAAGGAGTTCAGCGGTGGCACGTCTCTGTTTTGAGCACGTGAACGTTACGTGGCACAATCCTCAGCTCACGAAGACACCGGCACACCTGGAGATCATTCCCGTAACCTGAATCCAATAGCTACCACTCCGGAGATTTAATAGACATGATGACAGTTACGCTAGATCTCGGATGAAGGGATCTACGTGTCTTTGGCAACACAGTCAATACGTAGGAGTTGGTTAGTTAGTTTTAGCATTTTTCCATTATAAATAATGCATCGATGAATGTTGTAAAAGAGCTTTTTTGGATATGTGAATTCTGAACTGATGTGTTATCACCCCACTTTTTATATATGTTGCTGTTTTAATATATGAGAAGAATTTTCTGAGTTTATTCGTGTGACTACTCGTTGACTGGCTGAAGTGGCAGAGGGCCCCTGTGCGCTGAAGCCTTGATCTAGGGTTTGCTACTGCTAATATAAAATTATAGAATTAAGATTTTGTACTATTTCTCTCTACTAAACTGTTGAGGATAAAAGAAAATTTGATCAAAGGGTTTCCCCGCATTGGGGTTTGTCCTTGGCTAGCCACCACATCTTGTGTCTCTTGTCTTGGCTTGTTTTTTTTTTATCATTTAATGCTCTATATGCACTTTACTTAATGTATATGTGATTGCTAATCTATGGGTAATAAGAAGAAAAATACGTAAACTGCTCTAAGCATAGAACATACCATAATTTAACATGGTATCAGAGTTGAGGTGAAGACAAAGCTCAAGCAAGAGCAAGAGCAAGAGAAATCATCGAAAAGAAGGTTGGAAAGGTTACCTTAAAGAAATCATGGGGTCCTCAACACACTTCCTTGTTGAAGACAAACTACGTGAGATGTATGACTCTCACGGATGGAAGATTTCTCTCGATCTAACATTAGAAGAACAGGAAGTGTTGGACCATATGAGACACATAATTGTTGAGCCTCCATCAAATGTATCCACTGCTACTAGGAACAAATGGAGCAAGGGAGGAGTCAAAGCAAGGAAGGTCATCTGGGACTCTATCAATAAGTGCTTGGTGGCCTATGTTTCTGAGTTGAACACTTCCAAGGAAATCTATAGTAGAATAGTGAGTTTATTTAAAGTTAGTGATGCAAATCAAGTCTTGTTTCCTAGAAATAAGCTGAAGGAAATTAAGAAGGGAAAATATGAGAGTATGCAAGAATTTTCTTAACGATCACTGAGATCAAGAATGATCTCCTATCTATTGGGGAAGTAATTCCTGATAGGGAAATGACACTCACAACTCTTGGAGGACTACCATCTGAATGGTATATATTTAGGACTACTCTTCTCAACAATAACGTAATTCCTGGATTTGAGGAATTAATGGCCAGATTCATTCAAGAAGAAACATGGATGGAAGAGAAATAAATCCCCATACTTAAAGGTCATCCCTCTACCTTTTCTTCTCATACTAAAATAAGAAACAATTTCGGGGCTAAGTTCAAAGGAAAGGCTGGACCAAAGGGTGGTAGAAATGGTCAATGTTACAATTGCGATAAAACGGGTCACTATGCAAGGGAGTGCCCTGATAAAATGGACTCACACCGAGACGATGATCAAAATCCCTCTCAAGACAATCAAAGGAATGGTAGGTCAAATGGCAGAGGTAAAAGAAGTGCTAGAAATCAAGGAAGAGGACAACCATTCAAGAAGGCAAGAAATTCCAGGTATGAATCTAACATTGTTAACAATAATAAAGATGAAAACCGAGGTGATCTGACCTCTAGTTTGACCAGTGTTGACTGCCCTAGTTTAGGGCTGCAAGTTGAATTGATAAATCTGCAAATTGACTGTACTTTTGGAGCTATTCAAGGGTTGTTTCTTCCAGTTGTTCGAGGACAGGTTGACCGGAAATTGACCAAGAATTTTAGAGGTCAATTTCAACAAGTTTGATCGAGTTTGACTTTATTGATCTAGGGTTTGCTACTGCTAATATAAAATTATAGAATTCATATTTTGTACTATTTCTCTCTACTAAACTATTGAGGATAAAAGAAAATTTGATCAAAGGGTTTCCTCACATTGGGGTTTTTCCTTGACTAGCCACCACATCTTGTGTCTCTTGTCTTGGCTTGTTTTCTGTTGATCATTTAATGCTCTATCTGCACTTTACTTAATGTATATGTGATTGCTAATCTATGGGTAATAAGAAAAATACGTAAACTGATCTAAGCATAGAACATACCATAATTTAACATGGTATCAGAGTTGAGGTGAAGACAAACCTCAAGCAAGAGCAAGAGCAGGAGAAATCATCGAAGAGAAGGTTGGAAAGGTTATCTTAAAGAAATCATGGGTCCTCAACACACTTCCTTGCTGAAGGCAAACTCCGTGAGAAGTCTAACTCTCACGGATGGAAGATTTCTCTCGATCTAACATTAGAAGAACAGGAAGTGTTGGACCATATGAGACGCAAAATTGTTGAGCCTCCATCAAATGCATCCGCTGCTACTAGGAACAAATGGAGCAAGGGAGGAGTCAAAGCAAGGAAGGTCATCTGGGACTCTATCAATAAGTGCTTGGTGGCCTATGTTTCTGAGCTGAACACTTCCAAGGAAATCTACAATAGAATAGTGAGTTTATTTAAAGTTAGTGATGCAAATCAAGTCTTGTTTCCTAGAAATAAGCTGAAGGAAATTAAGAAGGGAAAATATGAGAGTATGTAAGAATTTTCTTAAGGATCACTGAGATCAAGAATGATCTCCTATCTATTGGGGAAGTAATTCCTGATAGGGAAATGACACTCACAACTCTTGGAGGACTACCATATGAATGGTATATATTTAGGACTACTCTTCCCAACAATAACATAATTCCTGAATTTGAGGAATTAATGGCCAGATGCATTCAAGAAGAAACACGGATGGAAGAGCAATAAATCTCCATACTTAAAGGTCATCCCTCTGCCTTTTCTTCTCACACTAAAAGAAGAAACAATTTCGGGGCTAAATTCAAAGGAAAGGCTGGACCGAAGGGTGGTAGAAATGGTCAATGTTACAATTGCGATAAAACGGGTCACTATGCAAGGGAGTGCCCTGATAAAATGGACTCACACCGAGACGATGATCAAAATCCCTCTCAAGACAATCAAAGGAATGTTAGGTCAAATGGAAGAGGTAAAAGAAGTGCTTGAAATCAAGGAAGAGGACAACCATTCAAGAAGGCGAGAAATTCCAGGTATGAATCTAACATTGTTAACAATAATAAAGATGAATATTATCTACCAGCAACTCTATCTACTACTGCTCCCCCGAACTTGCTGGGAAATTGGCTTATTTATAGTGGTGCATCAAGGCACTTCACTAGTTACAAACAAGCTCTCTATAATCTGATAGAGAAGGAAACCAACCTGGAAATTATTCTTGGACATAATTCAAAATATCCCGTGAAAGACGTAGGAAATGTCACTCTTCAATTGAAGCAGGGTAATACCATCCACTTACAAGATGTATTATATGTACCTGATCTAAAAAAGAACCTAGTGTCCATTTCAGCAATGGAAGACAAAGGGTACGAGGCGGCCTTCAGTGATGGCAAGTTATGTGTCTGGAAAAGGAACTTTAAAGATGCTTTTACTCTTGGGTTTCAAGTTGATTCATTATATCAGGTCAGAGGAAGTTCGCTGGGTGTCATGTATTATGACACATCTCTTCAGTCCGAACTATGGCATTGGAGGTTTTCTCACTTTCATTATAAATCTCTACCCGATGTAAGAAATGTGGTGACCAAGATGCTCGAGTTAAGATTAGAGAAAGAATGTGTATGTCTAGGATGTGCTGAAGCAAAGCTCAAAAGGGGACCATTCCCCTTAAGCCCAAGCGAGACCTCCGATATATTGCAGCTGGTTCACTCAGACATATCCGGTATGATGCCTATGAACTCCTTGGGAGGATATTTATATTACCTCACTTTTACAAATGATTATTCTCACAAGACTTGGATATACTTCTTGAAAAAGAGAGATGAAGTGTTCTCCTGGTTTCATCACTTCAAAGCCTTGATCGAGAATCAAACCGAAAAGAAGATCAAGACCATAAGGACTGATAATGGGATTGAACATGAATCCAATTAGTTTCATGACTTTTGCAAAGAGGATGGCATTAAGAGGGAGACTACTACACCATATACTCCTAAGCAGAATGGTGTGGCGGAAAGGAAGAATCGTACAATTGCGGAAGTTGTTTGTGCTATGCTCCATGATCAAAGACTTCCGAAGTTTCTATGGGCTAAAGCTACAAATACCGTCATATATGTACAAAGTCGATGCCCTCATCAAGCATTGGGTTCCAAGACTCCTGAAGAAATGCTCATTGTTAAGGAACCTAACCTATCTCATTTTAGAATTTTTGGAAGCCCTGTATATTTTCATGTGCCTAAAGAGAAAAGGAATAAATTGGGTGCATCTAGGAAGAAAGGAATCTGCATGGGCTATAACGAAAATACTAAGGGCTATAGAATCTATGTAGCTAGTCAAAGGGAAGTCGTGATTAGTCTTGATTTCACCTTTGATGAAGATATGGCTCTTAGCAAAGTAGACAATCTTCCTACTTCAAGGGGATCTAAAGAAGCTGACACCGAAGAACCTAAGGAAAAGGAAGATGTGACGATGCCCAATGTGGAAGAACCTATGGATCTTGTTGATCCTCCTCTGCAAGAGCCTTCCTCTTCTAGGAAGAGGCCTTCATGGCTTAGCAGGACACTTGATGATGCTGAAGGACACATTTCACCCAGAGGAACCTTCCATGAAAGTAAGAAACCAAACAGGTATTAGGGATACCTGACCATCATGAGCACGATCATCCAAAATGAGCCTTTGTCATTCATAGATGCTGTCAAGCAACAAGTATGGAAGGATGTTATGACTGAGGAATACGAGTCCATTATGAAAAAAGATGTTTGGGATGTGTTCCCCACACCCCAGGACAAAGTAGTTGTCACTTCAAAATGGCTTTACAAGGTAAAGCATGCAGTTGATGGAAGTGTAGAAAAATATAAGTCTCATTTTTTTTCTCGTGGCTTCTCTGAGAAGGAAGGTATAGACTATGACGAGATATTTGCACCTGTTACCCGGTATACCACCATCTGCTCGATCATAGCCCTTGCTGCTACACAAGGATGAAACCTACATCAAATGGATGTCAAGACTGTATTATTACATGGTTCGATCAAACAAGAGGCCTATGTGGAGCAACCTGAAGGATTTGAGACTTATGATCGATAATCTCATGTGTGCAGGTTGAAGAAGGCCCTTTATGGGCTAAAGAAAGCACCTTAAGGATGGTATGAGAAGACCGATAGCTACTTGATGAAGCTAGGATTCACTAGGAGTGAAGCCAACCCTAACCTTTACTTTAAGGTTATAGATGACAAGCCTCTCATACTGGTGCTATATCTTGACAACCTCTTTCTAACAGGTGCAGACCCTCTCATTCATGAATGTAAGAGGGAGTTGGCTTCTGAGTTCGAGATGAAAGACCTAGGACTTATGCACTATTTCTTAGGACTCGAAGTCTAGTAGAAACAAAAGAGATTTTCCTATCTCAAGGAAAATATGTGGTGAAGATATTGGAGAGATTTGGCATAGTGGACTGCAAGCCAGTAACTACCCCAATGGAGCTTCACTTCGAGAAGTTAAGCGATAGTGCTGTCGGACCTGTTTTACAAAATGCTACCGAGTATCGTCAACTCGTCGAAGCATTTATGTTCTTGGTGAACTCCCATTCGAATATATGCTTTGTCAACACATTGAGTCAACATATGGTTAAGCCTCACCACTCACATTAGATTGGTGCCAAGAATATGTTGAGATATCTCCATGGCACAATCACTCATGGGTTGAGATACACTACTGGAGATGTGAGACTACTTGGGTATACTAATGCTGATTGGGTAGGCAGTGTGGTGGATCGAAAGAGCGCTTTCGGGTGTTGTTTCTCTTTGGGATCTGCCTCAATATCTTTGATGAGGAGGAAGCAGAAGTTGGTGGCTTTAAGCACCGCCGAGGTAGAATACATTGTTGCTAGCATGGCCTCCTGTGAGGCAGACTGGTTGCGAAAGCTCTTTAGTGAGTTGTTTGGATTTACATTGCATACCACCGTGATCCTGTGTGACAACCATATCAAGATCCGTTTATCAGAGAATCACATATTTCATGATCGCTCCAAGCATATCGATATTAGGTACCACTATATTCGAGATATGGTGTAGCAAGGAGCAATAAGGCTCCAACATATCGATATAGATGAACAGGTCACCAACATTTTGACAAAGCCCTGGGAAAGGTCAAATTCCTGACTTTCTAAGAATGACTTAGTGTCATTCAGAGACCCTATTATGAGGGTCGAGTATGATGTATTGAGCTCCTGGAGGCATGAGGTACTTCTTGGAGTGACATGAGACCACCAAGCGACTCACCATCCCCTAGTGGTGCACTATGTACAGGGTAAAGGTTCAACCTTCCCCTGTGACACCCCATGGTGACTGTGGAACAGGATGATTAGTTCTCCTGTGGGCCAGGATGATTCATTCTCTATGGTGATTATGGAATAGGATGAGTAGTTCTCCTATAGGCTAGGATTATTAGTTCTCCATGACATCCACTTGACAGGATGATTCGTTCTCTTGCGGACAGGATGATTAGTTCTCCTATCGAGGCATCCTACCCATGTAGTCTGGGACTCATGGGAAGTACCTCTCATTTGATCAATGAGCAGGGAAACGAGGATAGGGACCATAGTAGTACTATCGATGGATGCATCGCTCTATCTACCATACTCCCTATGCTAGGATGACCTTCATTGATCTGGGATCTATGGTACTGATCTCAGATTAATGAGAATGGTTCACACTCTGAGACTGACTTCAGGTCAGTGGAGGATGGTATGATACATCCTCGATAATTTCTTCTCCTTCATAGTTTGAGCATAAAAGAGCAGAGTAACATAGATCGGAGTGGGGTCAAGCTGTACAGGATAGTGCATTTGATGGACAGATAGCATCGACAGTTTGACGGATTGTAGATGAAGTTCTCCCTAGTTGAGGAGTGTTAAAATTTGAAACTAGGGCCAACTCCATGCGCATCACCCTATTTATGGCTTCTCATATTTTTCTTAGATTCCTCTCATCGAGAGGTGTAGGATTGATCTAAAGATCATCCGATTCCGATAAGCATTTATGGGGATATGAATTTATTTTGATTATGGACAAATTGTCAAGGTCGGCTAGCAAACTTATGTAGGCTCAGAAGTCCAACAATCACGTCTATTCATCCTCAACGTTTGCATATAAATACAAGGAGCCTCCTTCTCATTTGGACAATTCATTCATTCATCTTCTCTCTCTCTCTCTTACGCATAAAAGAAGCCTCTCTCTCTCTCTCTCATGTGTGGCTGGAAGGAAGATGTCTTAGGGCAAGGAAGACACAGAAAGAAGGATGCTAGGGTAGCAGGTCATCTCTTTGACCAACGTTGACCAAGCAATGACCATCTAGAAGTGTGGATTGGGTGTGGTTGCCTCTCCTAGGCAAGCCACAATTTTTGGCATGAAAATCGAGGTGATCTGACCTTTGGTTTGGCTGGTGTTGACTACCCTAGTTTAGGGCTGCAAGTTGACTTTAGAAATCTACAAATTGACTATACTTTTGGGGTTGTTCAAGGGCTGTTTCTTCAAGCTGTTCGAGGACAAGTTCACCGAAAATTGACCAAGCATTTTTAAGGTCAATTTCAACTAGTTTGACCAAGTTTGAGTTTTCTGATTTAGGGTTTGCTGCTACCGATATAAAATTACAGAATTCAAATTTTGTATTGTTCCTCTCTGTTGAAGAGAAAAGAAGATTTGATCAAAGGGTTTCCCTGCATTGAGGTCTGTCCTTGGCTAGCCACCACATCTTGTGTCTCTTGTCTTGTCTTATTTTTTGTTGATCATTTAATGTTCTATTTGCACTTTACTTAATGTATATGTGATTGCTAATCCGTGGGTAATAAGAAGAAAAATAAATAAACTGCTCTAAGCGTAGAACATACCATAATTTAACAGATAACAACCATAAAAGAGGAAGATGTTACTCCATTATAACTACATGTTATTTCTTCTAGCATTTATGTGTGTTCGAATTGCTTTTGAAATATTTATTTTTAGACATGTTATTGCCTAATATTTTTGGAGAGAAATGTTTTACAAGTAAAATCCAATATACCACGATCCTTATGTCTATCAATATAGCCACAAAATAAGAGTTTTCCTCTTCATCTCTTCCTCTTTTCAAAACTTCTTTTACCCAACTCAACGTAAAAGGACAAAAAGAGCTTAGTTTGACGTTGAATGTATCCCTTATTAGAAGGGAATGATTAGATTTTTGCAACAAGGAATTTGACTAGTGGAGATGAATACATTCACCTTTGAAACTTAGACAAATTGGCTGCTAGAATGACTTGCCTAAGTGATAAAGGAATTTGACCAAAAAGGTGAATGATGCAAGGTAATTAATGAGGAAATTATAGGATATAGTCAGCTATTAAGTAAAGAGGACTTTAATAGGTCAGCCATAAGTGAATGTTTGAGGGAAATTATAGGATTGGGCAAATCTTCCCCTTAGAAGCCAAAAGGACTTGGCTATGTCGACTGAAGGAGATAGATGTAATTCACCTTTGAAGCGAGAAGGACTTTGCTAGGTCATAAAAGACATTGACTAAAAAGGTGAATGGTCCAAAAGAAAATTCTCTCCTAAGAAGCTAAAAGAACTCAAATTCCAAGAGTATTTGCCTAGGTTATGAACAAAGGAGATTGATACATTTTCCTAAGGAGCCATTAAGGACTTTGGCCAGAAACCATAGATGCTTACGTACATATGAGTGAATCAAATTACCCAATCTAGAATGGATTTATTTTATACACATGAATCAACTTGAAAATCTCATGAACTTTTCTTAAGGAAGGATAAATTTCAGCAAGGAAAAGTCACTTGTAGAGAATACCTCCCTCGCTAAGAGGGAGTAGTGATTTTTATGTAGCATTAGTATGTATTCTTGCATGCCAAAAAGAAATTCCAAGTTACCCAAGTAAAATTATGGAAATGGAAATAAAAATTATTATTTTCATCTTCATGTAGTCTTCAACTATCAAGTTTGTCCCACTAATGAGTGAGTGTGATCCTTAGTCAAAGTCCACTTTTGCCAAAAACATTAATATTATATTAAATAATTTTTCATATCATGATTTTTAAGATAAATGCACCTTCCGTATCCAATATCCATAGCAAATACATATAGAAAAATTGCCAAACTTTTTAACTAATTAAAAAAATCAATTAAAAAACTTATCATTAAATAAACCAATTTCAAAATTTTCACATTTCAATTTTCAAGAGTGAAATATCGGAAGCATTTTTTAAAGCCGACCGATTTAACTCATCGTAACCATAGTTTTTAACACCATCATCTTTGTTGAAGATCCACCACGCATACCTCGCCCAGAGACTCTTTCGCATATACACAAAATGTAGAACAACTAGGAGTATATCTTGCTCATTTATTTCCCAACAATTAGTTCTAGTCCATACATATTTACCTTTAGGAAGCTTAGGGAGTTTGAAGGGATCAACTTGTTGAGTGTGCTCACTTTTCGGGCTCTGAACTAGCCTCCATCCACTTGCTAAATCATCCATAGCGTAAATACACCCAATTGGATACCTCTGTATCTGACCTCTCAGATATGGCATAAAGTGTTCCGGATTTGGAGGATATCATACATCTCCCTAACACGCACGTGACAAGGAATTTACGGAAGTTACGGGAGGAAGGCGGAACATATCTAGGAAATTTCATTAAATGCCGAGCAAACGTTGTGTTCACTTCTCCTCCCACTACCCACACGTTGCTCTGAAAGTCGAAGTGCATGGGAACGAGTATGGTAGTATCCACGGGATAGGTGTAACATTTATGTTGTACGGACACTCTGGAAGAAGTGACCACTTTTCAGAGTTTACGTCTAAGGACAACACTGTTGCACGATTTCTACCGGTACCCAACAACACTATCAACCGATCTCCGACTGTTACTTTCCTAATCCGATCATAAAACTCGTTGTGGAGTTCTCCAGCTATTGTGGAAGTATCCAAAGCCCGGAAAGACCTATCGGAGTTCTGGTCCGAATTTAGTATGTAACAGAAGGGATGCTGCCGATCATCTGTACTATTCCAGAAAATAATTTTATGTCCGATCGCTTCCACAAAGGATTTACCACGGGGGCATCCGTTACAGAATTCTTCTGGTGGCAACTCATGCGGAATAGTTAAAGCCGTGAACTCATGTTGAAGGAAGGGTGACAACCTCTTGTCTCACTCACCGTGGTTTCACGGCGACGGCCGCGTCTCTGGTGCCAACCTCTTGGTTTCACGCGAAACAGAAGATTGCATTGTCGTGGTGTCGGCGGCGCTGTGTCAACCAAGTGTCGAAGTCTGTTAGCAATAAGTCCAGACCTGCCGTTGGAAATGAGGGCGCGTAGATGGCCGTCGAGGCTTGGAATAATTCGATGGCTTATAAGATCGTCGTGCATCAAATTGAAACTTTCCATGGCTGTTGAGCTGCCACTAATTTCTCTAAATCTTGGAGGCAGCAAATCAAGAATCTCCTCTGGCTCGTGCTCATGATCTTTTGCATTGTCGGTGTAAAAAGGTTCCATGTTCTCACTCACAAATTAATCCCTTTCCCTTCACGATTTTGTTGCAGAAAGAATCTCGAAGAAGATGGCCGAGCGAGTAGTACGAAATATATCAGTGAATGTCCAACTTGGTGATGATCGAGTCCTATGAAGTCCAACTGGGTTACCCTATTTAGGACTAGTGTTACCACCTGTAGGGTTACCCTAGTTAGAACTAGTGTCACCACCTAGGTTTCCGCTACCTACATTAACACGTGACATGGTAGTGATTTAGGGTTGGAAAGATGTGTAATCAAAGGAGGAACTCGAGGAGTAAGAGGAACTAGAGTCTGTACGTGGACTCGTTGGAGGATGGGATCGAGGAACCCTTATTTTTCTAGCAGGGGTAAGAGAATCTCCTAAAGGAAACTAGTGGTGAAGGCCACGAAGTTTCCATGACAAGCATTTAGGCGGTGAAATGGTGTCAGGACAAAATAAAACTTGAAATACTATGGGAAGAGGAAAATAAAGAAAGTAAGAAACAATAAGAAAACACCTATTGTAGTGATGTGAAGTGCAAACTAATTATAATGATATGTTACTCTGATCCAACCAAACAACTCCTGTAAAAAAACACATCTAGCCTAAAGGTTGACTAAATCTTGAATCAAGTCCTAGTTCTATTGTTTTAGATGGCTTTCCAAAAGACTTCTTATTTGATGGGGTCTCATGTCCACAAGTAGGGCTGACTAGACGAAGGTGGGGTAGAGAAATGGTTGCTTCCAGCAACCATGCCTATAGGGTCTTTTCCTAAGACTAGACACTAGGGTTACCTTCGTCCCACAGGGGTGGTCAAATCATGGTATTCTTGGTATTTAGTCAACAATGTGGAGCCCTCAACTAATGAGTTGGGTAACCTCATGGAGAGTTGCACACGCTGAGACCTAAGCCTCACCCCTTATGAATCGGGTTTCTAGTGTGCACCAGTTTTGAACATGGGATTGTGAAGGATTTCAAGCTCCTTATAAGCACAATTGTCTATGTCTTGGTGTAAGTGATGAAAGGGGGTTTTTGGAATCCTATCCCACAAATCCTAAACCTAAATACTAGATTCTTTTGCCTTATTTCCCATGTGTCCTTAATCTATGTGAGTTAAGTTATTGCTAATATTGAGTGTTTGAAGTCTTAGCTTGGGGCATATAGCCAAGATCACATTCTCTTAGGGTGTGAGTGCGTGCATAATGTGCCAATGGATGAGTTAATTGAGCATCTTTTATGATGCCAATGCTACTGAAAAATAAAGTGCATAAACTGTAAATAATACTAGAAATGAACAGTAAAATAAAAAGCGATTTGAAGCACACAATTCTCCACCAAAAATGGTTATGAAGAAGAAACAAAAGTGATGGATAAAAAAGTGACCCAAAGAAAAAAAGAAAAAGAAAAAAGAGGCAAAGTGTTGACAAATAGCAAAAAAGGAACTCCAGAAAAAGGAGGATGCTGAAGAGGATCCTAAAAAGAAAAGCATCAAAAGTCTCATAATGAAACAAAGAGTTGTAATTATGGCCTAAAAAGGACTAGAAAATGATGGAAATAATGTTGGAAAACATTAGCTACTTGAAAAAATGATTCCCGACTTGAAAGTTATTCTTACTTAAATTTTGCCTAATCATATTACGTGTCATCTGTAATGGGCTGCCACATGGAACCCATGCGGTATTCATGTGGCATCCACATGTGGCCCAGATGGCACAACCACATTAACCAATATAATTCCACTCTTGGAAGGTACCTACATGGCCTCCACGTAGGCGATGCCATGTCGTCTCATGGATAGGACCCACGAGGTCATGGATAGGGACCATATATTGTTTGGAATAATGAATTATTCCAATAAATGTGCTTTAAATCCTCTTTTCCTTCTACCTTGTATAGAGAAACTATTATTGAGACCAATTCTACCAACTTTGTACTTTCTAGGTAGCCCTAGAATCAATGTCTATCATCTAACTATTCTAAGCATAAAATTTCATGTGGTAATTAGATGGTATTTAGGATCTTTTTTTTCAACTTTTAGCTTTCATGATCATGACTAACAATAATTATCAACCCTTTAAAACGAGATCAAATTTCCATACCATTGTCACCAATCCTTTTTATTATCCAAATTAAAACTCTATACTATATCCAAAGTCCACTATGTGCTTTCATGTCAATGGATATGCTCGCCATTCTAGTTTGTCTACATCTTCTAACAGTTTTATACTAGGTCGTATCAAGTGAAAATGGAGATGGTTATATGGGCCATCCAATTACTCTAGCTATTTTAATGAACAACTTGTTTCTAAGAGGAGTAACCAAGGGAATCTTGTATGCTAGAGTATATGATTGAGGGATACATAGAATTGTTTATTGAGGAAGGAAGATGCACAAATGAGGGTTTTGTTGTCAATGTTTCATTTAAGCCAATAAGAAGGTCTATTATATAGAATGCTTGCATCATCCATAAAAATTTTAGATTTTTATCCATATGTAAATCAAATTCTAAACCAATCCAAATGTCACTTGTGATTCTAATAGAATTTCCATTCCTTGTTTGTTAACTAAAATGCGATTTAGTAATAAGAAAAGTATAAGGAATGATTTTGTTGGTACTCACCAAACATGAGAGGCATTAGTTTCCACCTTCATAATACGTTGAATTCATTGCATTATTGGAGGAGGGTAGGTACACTTTCTTTATTATATCTTTGTGCCACAAACCTATGCTTGAGATGAACTACCAAAATCAACCTTGTAGCTAGGGCTTCTGAGAAGATTAAGATCCTTTAATATCCAACCAAACTATTCTTAAGAAATTATCAAATTATTATTGCATGTAGTTGATATAGCCTTGGAAGAAATTTATTCCAACAAGTTTTCCACAATTCACAATTTTGTTGGAAAATTACAATCTAATTTAACAAATTTACATTTTTTATTACAGTAGCTTCGTAAGTTCACAATGTCCTCAAGTTCACCATTGCCAACCTGGACACAATGTTTCTCTATTGAACTCTCAATGTCAAGAGCCCAATGTTTCCTAGTCCGTGGCTTCAACCATGTACTTTCGTCTTATTTGTCATTATTGATATATTGCACATTGTTGCATCCACTTCTAGATTTTAAACTATGCCAATTTTTTATACTAATTTTATTACCTGGATATAAAACCCATTTTTAGCATTCACTTACTCTTTAGTAAATAAAATAATGTAAATCCTAGTGACTGGATCATGCACATACTTTCTCATACAAATAATTGAATTTGAGGGGTAAAAACAATATGTTTTGAAATTATGGGATACCTTCTTTAGCACTACAAAAAGACATGTTGATATTTGAGTTTACCAACCATTTAGGGAAGTAAGGTTGGATTAGTGGCCATATCTAAAGAGGTTCTGGTGTTACCACCTATAGGGTTACACTAGTTAGTACTAGTGTTACCCCCTGTAGGGTTACCCTATTTAGGACTAGTGTTACCACATGTAGGGTTACCCTAGTTAGAACTAGTGTTACCACCTAGGTTTCTACTACCTACATTAGCACCTAACATGGTAGTGATTTAGGGTTGGAAAGATGTGTAATCAAAGGAGTAACTTGAGGAATAAGAGGAACTAGAGTCTATATGTGGACTAGGTGGAGGACGGGATCGAGGAACCCTTACTTGTCGAGCAGGGGTGAGAGAATCTCCTAAAGGAAACTAGTGGTGAAGGCAACGAAATCTACGTGACAAGCATTTAGGGGGTGAAATGGTGTCACGAAAAAATAAAACTTGAAATTTATGGGGAGAGGATAAATAAAGAAAGTAAAAAAAAACAAGAAAACCCCTATTGTAGTGATGTGAAGTGCAAACTAATTATAATGATATGTTACTTTGATCCAACCAAACAACTCCTATAAAAAAACACATCTAGCCTAATGGTTGTCTAAATCCTAAATCAAGTCCTAGTTCTATTATTTTAGATGGCTTTCCAAAAGACTTCTTATTTGATGGGGTTTTATGTCCACAAGTAGGGCTGACTAGACGAAGGTGGGGTAGAGAGATGGTTGCTTCCATGCCTATAGGGTCTTTCCTAGGATTAGGCACTAAGGTTACCTTCGTCCCACAGGGGTGGTCAAATCATGGTGTTCTTGGTATTTAGTCAACAATGTGGAGCCCTCAACTAATGATTTGGGTAACCTCATGGAGAGTTGCACACACTGAGACCTAAGCCTCACTCGCTATGAATCGGGTTTCTAGTGTGCAACAGTTTTGAACATGGGATTGAGAAGGATTTCAAGCTCCTTATAAGAACAATCGTCTATGTCTTGGTGTAAGTGATGAAAGGGGGTTTTTGGAATCCTATCCCACAAATCCTAAACCTAAATACTAGATTATTTTTCCTTATTTCCCAACTGTCCTTAATCTATGTGAGTTAAGTTATTGCTAATATGTGGAGTGTTTGGAGTCTTAGCTTGGGGCATGTAGCCAAGGTCACATTCTCTTAGCGTGTGAGTGTGTGTATAATGTGCCAATGGATGAGTTAATTGAGCATGTTTTATGACGCCAATGCTACTAAAAAATAAAGTGCATAAATTGCAAATAATACTGGAAATGAACATTAAAATAAAAAAGTGATCTGAAGCACACAATTCTACATAAAAATGGTTATGAAGAAGCAACAAAAGTGATGGAAAAGACAAGTGACCTGAAGGAAAAGAACAAGAGGCAATGTGTAGGCAAATAGCATAAAAGAAACTCCAGAAAAGGGAGGATGCTCAAGAGGATCCTAAAACGAAAAGCATCACAAGTCTCATAATGAAACAAAGAGTTGTAATTATGGCCTCAAAAGGACTAGAAAATGATGGAAATAATGTTGGAAAACATTAGCTACTTGAAAAAATGGTTCCCGAATTGAAAGTTATTCCTACTTAAACTTTGCCTACTCATATTACGTGTCGTCTGTAATGGGCTACCACATGGAAGCCATGTGGTATTCATGTGGCATCCACATGTGTCCCAGATGGCACAACAACATTAACAAATATGATTCCATTCTTCGAAGGTACCTACATGGCCTCCATGTGGGCGATGCCATGTCGTCTCATGGATAGGGTCAACAAGGTCATGGATAGGGACCATAAATTGCTTGGAATAATTAATTATTCCAATAAATCTGCTTTAAATCCTCTTTTCCTTCTACCTCTTATAGAGAAACTATTGTTGAGACCAATTCTAGCAAATTTATACTTTTTAGGTAGCCCTAGAATCAATGTTTATCATCTAACTATTCTAATCATAAAATTTCATGTGGTAATCAGATGGTATTTAGGATTTTTTTTTTCCAACTTTTAGCTTTCATGATCATGACTAACAATCATCATCAACCCTTTAAAAGGAGATCAAGTTTCCGTACCATTGTCACCAGTCCTTTATATTATCCAAATTAAAACTCTATACTGTATCCAAAGTTCACTATGTGTTTTCATGTCAATGGATATGCTCACTGTTCTAGTTTGTCTACATCTTCTAACAGTTTTATACTAGGTCGTATCAAGTGAAAATGGAGATGGTTATATGGGCCATCCAATTACTCTAGCTATTTTAATGAACAACTTGTTTCTATGAGGAGTAACCAAGGTAATCTTGTGTGCTAGAGTATATGTTTGAGAGATACATAGAATTGTTTTTTGAGGAAGAAAGATGCAAAAATAAGGTTTTTGTTTTGAATGTTTCATTTAAGCCAATAAGAAGGTCTATTATATAGAATGCTTGCATCATCCATGAAACTCTTATATTTTTATCCATATGTAAATCAAATTCTAAACCAATCCAAATGTCACTTGTAATTATAATAGAATTTCCATTCCCTGTTTGTTAACTAAAATGAGATCGAATAATAAGAAAGGTATAAGAAATGATTTTCTTGGTACTCACCAAACACGAGAGGCATTAGTTTCCACCTTCATAATACGTTGAATTCATTGCATGATTGGAGGAGGGTAGGTACACTTTCTTTATTATAACTTTGTGCCACAAACCTATACTTGAGATTAACTACCAAAATCAAGCTTGTAGCTAGTGCTTTTGAGAAGATTAAGATCCTTTAATATCCAACCAACCTATTCTTATGAAATTATCAAATTATTATTGTATGTAGTTGATACAATATTGGAAGAAATTTATTCCAACAAGTCTTCCACAATTCACAATTTTGTTGGAAAATTACAATCTAATTTAAGGAATTTACATTTTTTTATTACAGTAGCTTCATATGTTCACAATGTCCTGAAGTTGATCATTGGCAACCTGGACACAATGTTTCTCTATTGAACTCTCAATGCCAAGAGCCCCATTTTTCCTAGTCCATGTCTTCAAACATGTACTTTCCTCTTATTTGTCATTATTGATATATTTCAAATTGTTGCATCCTAGATTTTAAACTATACCAATTTTCTATACTAATTTTATTACTTGGATATAAAACCCATTTTTAGAATTCACTTACTCTTTAGTAAATACAATAATGTAAAGCCTAGTGCCTGGATCATGCACATACTTTCCCATGCAAATAATTGAATTTGAGGGGCAAAAACAATCCGTTTTAAAATTATGGGATGCCTTCTTTAGCACTACAGAAAGACATGTTGATATTTGAGTTCACCAACCATTTATGGAAGTAAGGTTGGATTAGTGGCCATATATAAATAGGTTCTGGTGTTACCACCTATAGGGTTACCATAGTTAGTACTATTGTTACCCCTGTAGGGTTACCCTATTTAGGACTAGTGTTACCACCTCTAGGGTTACCCTAGTTAGGACTAGTGTTACCACCTAGGTTTCTACTACCTACACTCGCGCCTGAGATGGTAGTGATTTATGGTTGGGAGGATGTGTAATCAAAGGAGGAACTCGAGGAAAAAGAGGAACTAGAGTCTGTATGTGGAGTAGGTGAAGGATGGGATCGAGTAACCCTTACTTGTTGAGTAGGGGTGAGAGAATCTCCTAAAGGAAATTAGTGGTGAAGCCCATGAAGTCTCCGTGATAATCATTTAGGGGGTGAAATGGTGTCAGGAAAAAATAAAACTTGAAATATTATGGGAGAGGATAAAAAAAGAAAGTAAAAAACAACAGGAAAGCAACTAGTGCTGTGATGCAAAGTGAAAACAGATTATAATGATATGTTACTCTAATCCAACTAGACACCTCTGATTAAAAAAACACCTCTAGCCTAAAGGTTGTCTAAATCCTGAATCAAGTCCTAGTTCTATTGTTTTAGATGGCTTGACAAAAGACTTCTTATTTTATAGGGTTTGATGTCCACAAGTAGGGTTAGCTAGACGAAGGTGGAGTAGAGAGATGGTTGCTTCCAACAACCATCCCTATAGGGTGTTTTCCTAAGACTAGACACTAAGGTTACCTTCGTCCCACGGGAGTGGTCAAATCATGGTATTCTTGGTCTTTAGTCAACAATTTGGAGCCCTGGACCAAGGAGTGAGGTAACCTCATGGATATTTTCCCACACTAAGACCTAAGCCTCACCCCTTATGAATCAGGTTTTTGGTGTGTGCCTGTTTTGAACATGGGATTGTGAAGGATTTCAAGCTCCCTATAAGAATAATTGCCTATGTCTTGGTGTAAGTGATGAAAGGGGGTTTTTGGAATCCTTTCACACAAATCTGAAACCTAACTACTAGATTCTTTTGCCTTATTTCCCAAGTGTCCTTAATCTATGCGAGTTAATTTATTACTAATTTGGATTGTTTCTATTCGTAGCTTGGAGCATGTAGCCAAGATCACATTCTCTTAGGGTGTGAGTGTGTGTATATTCTGCCAATGGATGAGTTAATTGAGCATGTTTTATGATTCCATTGCTACTGAAAAATAAAGTTTATAAACTGTAAAAAATACTAGAAATGAAGAGTAAAATAAAAAGCGAGCTGAAGCACACAATTCTCCACCGAAAATGGCTATGAAGAAGTAACAAAAGTAATGGAAAAAAAAAGTGACCCAAAGGAATGGAAGGTCAAAATATCTAATGTCTATAGGTATTGAGATCTAGGGCCAAATATGCTAAAATGATGTCAAATATCCAACAAAAGAAAGAGGCAAAGTATTGGAAAATAGCATAAAAGAAACTCCATAAAAAGGAGGATGCTCAAGAGGATCCTAAAACAAAAAGCATCACAAGTCTTAGAAGGAAACAAAGAGTTGTAATTATGGCCTAAAAAGGACTAGAAAATGATGGAAATAATGTTGGAAAACATTAGCTGAAAGTTATATAGACTATACTCCTTAACTCAACGAATTTTCTCCTAAATGGCCTGGTGTATTCTAAACCCTAAAGTGATTTTCCCTTCCTAAAAATGAGAAAAATACTAAGAGACTCTAGGTCTATGGTTGAACAAGAAAAGTACAAAAACCCCCCTCCCAACACATAGGCAAAACTCTCAGTCAAAAATGAAAATTATGAAAAAATCTAGAAAAAAGGAGGACATGGATTTTGACCTATTAAGTCCACCCGATGTAGAAACTGGTCAAAATAGTGTGTTCTAGGGTTTAGTTACTAGTCCAAAAAGTGTTCTCTCTAACCAAGATCCTTCTCGACATATCTGTTATATTGTGCCATATCCTCTGTGGCTGGTACCTGTGACCTGCAAAAAAGATATGGAAACCTAATAGAAGCAAGAATTTTCCAGCAAAGGGTAGAAATTCTGAAAAATGTTGACACAAAAGTTATCAATGTTCTTAATTAAACCAATTGAGTCACCATTTTTTGACGAAAAAAGACCTAGTGGAGTCACCATTTGTTAGTATTGAAAGTTTTGGAATGTGTACTAAAATTATCCACTTAAGTTGTTGGTGACAAACACCCTAACAACAAATGATGACTGCTAATATGCTCATTAAACCTGCAAATCAAATGATGAAGACTTTGGAGTAGATAACATGAAAATATATAAAAACATATAACAAAAAACTATATATTATGAACCCAATGGAAATAGCAATTTATTATTATTATTATTAAAAATAATAATTTTTAGACCTGATGAGGAGAAAATGTATACTTGGGTCTGCAAATCCCCCTTTAAGGGATGGGTACTTGGATACTCTTCACTTTAGCTTCAACTCTTTCTTAATGTATGCTATGGGTAAAGAAGTGGTAATAGAGGCTTGAACTCAAAGATGGGAGCTCAAATGTCATATGATGATAATAGGGACCATGAGATTGTTCATGGTGAAGAATGAGAAAAACCCCTTTATTTATAACAAAATATTTAGATTTATAAAGTAATAAAATATTATACACTAAATCAAAATATAGTTGCTCTGAATACTTTATTATATTTTTGAGAGGGAGATATTATTAGTAATGATTAAATATCTTTATTTATCAAGTTGTTAGATTAATTAACTATATCTCAAATTGTAACATTTTCCCTTTTTCAATTAAAAATGTTGTAAAATTGAATTAAAATAAAATATTTTTACTATGAAATAAGTTATGGTTTTTTGCATGTGGTATTGATAAGCTATGGTATTGGCCCATGGTATTGTAACAAAGCCAATTTACAAGTTAATATCTATGGTAAAGTGGGGGTGAATATCCATGGTTAACATTCTTGTCATATTGTTATAAAATATTTTGATTGTGAAATAATTTATGATTTTTGGGAATGTGGTATTGATAATCCATGGTATTGACCCATGGTATTGTAACAAAGGCTACCTTTTATAATTTAATAATATCTACAGTAATGTTCGGTTGAATATCCACTGTTAAGAATCTTGTCATATTGTTATAAAATATTTTGGTTGTGAAATACCTTATGATTTTTGGACTTGTAGTACCATAAACCATGGTATTGGCCCATGGTATTGTAAGAAAGTCTGTTCACAAATTAATAACAAAATCAAAATATAACAAATTGAATTTTATGATTTTTATTAATTTAACTTTTTTTTTATTAATTCAAGTCATATTTAAATGTTTAAACTCATCCCAATATCATTTTTAACTTCTTCTTCTTTTTAAGTTAGCCCAAAAATAACAAATTCTTATTAAAACTAAATAATTTAACCAATTGAAATACACACACACACACACACACACACACACACACACACACATATATATATATATTATTTTATTCCATTACATCATTTCCAATTTAGTGTTGGGTTCAAATAAAATGTTCACAGATTACAACATCACATTGTAGCACTGCATTTTTCTCTGCCTTGTCTATGTCTGTGTGGAAATTCCAGAGGAAGGAAGACAATCCACGTGATCTATGGATTTCATGGGATTCAAACCACAGATGGAGTTTGCACGGGAAACACCTTAGGAGATCATCGACGATTTGATGTAGTAAGGGCAAGGTCATTGGGCATGGAGATTTTGGTCATTTTTACATGGGTATGAATTTGGACACAGGAGAGTTTTTCCCTTTTACTGAAGATGACATTTTTTCTTATGAGTAAACAATTTCGAGCATTTATATGATCAAAGCAAAAATTTTATTTAGAGTTGAGGGTTTAGTGATTATGATAATGTAGATCTTATTGCAACCAACAACTCATGAAAAGACAATGCATAAGTAAGCATTTGCATGTTCTTATTGTACAAAGTGTTTAATGATTATGATAATTAAAATCTTGATTGTGGTCAACAATTCATCAAAAGACAATGGACAAGTAAGCATTTTTCATATCATTATTGTACAGATCTCCCTAACTTTTCTAGGGTCAGAATGCATGGAATTTTATTTTTTATTTTCACTAATTTTTTTAATGGTTGATTGTTTGTGTAATGGAGTCTACCATGGGCTTGAGCGATGCAAGTAAATTTTCTAGTAGGATGCAAATGATATACCTTCCTCAAACATTTTAAAATGAAATTAGAATTTCTTGTAATCATGAACATAAAATATTTTTTGTTTCATCCTTAGATTCTGATCTCAATGCCTATAGTTTTAAACCATGTTACTATATTTTAAGTAGAATATACTTAGATCCATTAAACCTTACAACTCTCCAAAGATTATGTTAATTTCAGCTAGAAAGAAGGAAACTGAATGGATTTTGCAATTTTGATTCACCGCTTAAAAACCATGATTAAAAATGGAAGAACCCAAATGGTCTGATAATTTTTACCCACCCATCAATTTACAAGACCTTTCCTATTATTATAAACCTAAACAAAGAGAGCAGAAGAAGAAAAGGAGCCTGGATGAGGTGGACCTTGACATGCTTGATACTTTTCAAAAGTTGGGCATGCCCTTGACTAGAAGAAGAGATTGACCAACATTGTTGTAGATGTTGTTTTGAACAGTGTTTTCATTGCTACCATGCATATGTAGACTCTATAGGAAGTTGAGGTTATATTTTGTTTGTTATAAGAGGTAATTCAGGAGTATATTTATCTAGTTAGGAAGTAGCTTGGCAGGGTTGTCCCTCCTGTTGATAACTATTATGCATCATTGTATTTTTTTTTAGTGATAGCTCATTTGATTAAATCCCCATGCACACTTTGTCACCCATGGAAATACCCACTTATTTTAGGATGAATGAGATGGAGACCAAACATTTTGAGAGGACTCTTATTGTTGTAGATGAGAGGAGTCATGTGAGGTGAGAGGAGTTTTGTGACATATATTGATAAATGCACTGCACCATGTTATGATACAAATCATCTCCATGCCACAATAGTGGATCCCTATTGCACCGAGGGAGCAACGATAAAGTATTCCACTGTAAAGAATTGGTATGTTGGGGATGAGGAATGAAAATGTGGGATTTATAATTTTATTATGAAAAGAGGTTTATGAGATGGAGACAAATCAAGGATTTAATGGACCTGAGTAGAGATTGGTTCAACAATCACCTGGAAGTACTCAAGCATTGTTTTGAAAGGTGATTGTGCAATTGGATAATTCTATTCTATTTCCTTGAGAATTAACTATGAATAGGGCGGGACAGGGATGATCCATATAGGGAATAATTGCAGGAGTAGCATTGTTTCTAAAATTATATCTATAGGCAAGTCAAGGAACTAATATAGAGGATTAGTGTAGGTGCAATCCAATTCTCATAATGTAAGGAATTTTTCACAGTGTGATTCTATGCTTATCAGTGATGAGGAAGCTGCAAATACTTATCATTACAGTCATGTACAATTGAGTTGCATTCTAAAGTATCTAATTTCATTTTTTGATAGTCCTTCTTGTGTCCTTGTTTCTCTTAATTTCATTGTGGTAGGATTGGAATGGGTTAAAAAATTAAGCATATCATTGAGTAAAATAGACACCCACATGTCACTACATGTCATTGTCCATACTCTCTGTTTTTTATGAAATTAGAAGTGAGCAAAGTGATGTTTGCACAACTAAATATCCTAGTAGGCATGATGAATCTAGTCTTAGCATGGAAATCGAAACCAAGAATCATAAAATATCAATAAATTTGTGACACAGAGTAAGAAACCAATAAAATATTCTATGCCAACATTGTCTATTTAGTGCAAGATACTACTAATATTTCATAATTTTCAGAGATGGTGGATGTCATGAAGATTCCCTCAAGCAAAGTTACTGACATGAAGATAAGATGGTCAGTGAAACTATTTACTTTAAATAGGCTAAATTTAGGTAATTAAAACAAGTTTGAAAATTACTAGAAACACCACCCCCAAATCATTTATTTCTAGTTGTACAAGATAACATTGAATAAAATTATGAGAACTTCCATTTAAATTGATCGTACATAAAATAACAAATAAGGTTGATGCTTCTAAAAGCTATATCCATCATTAAATATAAGATATGAGAATGATGACTCATAATTTTAAAGGTTATATCTATCACATACTATAAGATAAGAGTTTAATGAGATGAGAAAAAATGTGTCTTGATATAACATGTAAACACCATATTACTCATAACTCATGCATATTGTATCTTATTGTGCATATGTTAATTGTATAACTCCAATCTATGTAATTTTTTACATTTAAATTGTCAAATATGTAGAAGTTACATTACACTAGCTTAAATCCACACATAAATAAAACATTAGAAACATGGCAGGGGAATGAGTAAGCATTTTCACACTATCTTAAGCAAGGAAAATTTTAAGGATGGAAAATTTTCTTGAATTTTAGAAACATTGGCGAATCTCACTAATCCCTAATATGCAAACTATAAATTTTTGAATGATATATTTGTAAAATTATTCAAATTTATAATGATTTATCATATAGCCACTATATAATGTTGGCGATTTTTAAGGTAAAATAATTTTATATTCTAAAATTTGGGCGAATCATCTTTTATAAAAATTGGAAATTGGCGAATCGTTTTTCGGAAAAATCATGGAAAATTAGCCCAGTGGGCGAAGTAAGAATTTTCACACTGTTTTAAAATTTATCCTTTGTTGGTGAAGAAAAATTCAATGCTATTTTTGGTGGAGTATTAAGTTATTAACCAAAGATAAAAAAATAAAAAGTTTGTCTCTTAAATGACTAAAAAAGGATATTTAGAATGTTATACAGAAGTTACGTTTCACATAGCTATATCTACCCTGAATATTCCAACTCCATTTTTTTATATAGAAGTTACATTTCATGTAGCTATCGAAGTTACATTTACATGTTTTAGATATAAGTTACATTTTACATAAATATATCTACCCTAACATAACTATAATATTCCAAATCCATTTTTTTCACACTTTTCAGGATTTTAAAGATTTGTTTATTTTAGTGTGATTATGCAATTAAATAGTTGTTATTGTTTAAGGCACCTCCTATTTCCAACATTTTGAATTCTTAAGTGGGATATTGGGTAGGTTTTTGTTACTACCATATATATCATGTTTTAAGTACTTGGTGTTTTATAATTCACCCTTAGGAGCAATGGCCTTGAATTGCATGTATGTTTCCATTATACATCTAATATTTGCAACTGTTTCCACCTAAAGAACCCAATAGCCCATGTCGAACGTGAAGAAAGTACCTCAAAAATTGGGGAATATCAGTTATTCTATTTCCAAAGGAGGATAGATCTAGAGAAGGCAACCACAACTTTCATAAATAGCTTTTGTTGGGTTGTATTTAATGAAATCCCACTAGAATTTTCTACTAAAGTAAATCAATTGATGAATTTGAAGCTTGAAGGTAATGTTGAATAGGTGTTGCATGGTATCTCTATAACACTATCTATCTACATGATTCTAATGCCATGAGATGGGGTCTCGATAACAATATTGTCTAGTGATGGGTGCTAGATGTAGATAGCTTTCTCATGTCCTACAAGTACATCATATCATTATATTTCTATGAAATATCGGAATGCGTTCAAAGTTTGTCTCAGATAAGGAAATATGTATGTACTCTTGAAGTTATCTATGTTTTAATAAGATCAAGAATAAAGTTATCATTGTAAATAATTGGGATCTACCATGTAAGTCTACTTTACCACATGGAATTATTGATTTGTTAGATCCAAGCTAGTTAGGGTTGGATTTATTTTTGTTGAAATGAGATTAAGAATAAAGTTGTCATTTTAATCACTAAAATCTACCATGTAAGATTTATTCACTACATGAAATTGTTTATTTTTTAGAGCCCAACTTACTAGGATTATGAAGAGTCCTCTTTCATGACAATATTTATGAATTCTCTATTCTTGCTAAGAGAATTACATATTATAGAAAGGTGGAAAATAAATGAAATGTCGTTGAATGGTTTCTGTTTTAAAATGTGTGGAGGGAGTATAAAATCATTTTCGGTTGCATTCAAATATTTTGGAGCATCCACTAAAGTACTTCATTTTCCTCCTAGTTAATTCCATTGCTACTATCCCAATGCTTCTAGAAGTCATTCTCCAAAGTGATCACTTAATTATCTTGGAGGGAAATTGATTAATTGATTGGAACCCACAGATTACAATTTGATTAGGAGCAAGGGATGAGAAAACTTCATATTCTTCAATATATTCTGCAAGTTAAAAGCATATCGAACGATTGCGTTTTTGTTTAATTGATATGAAATTCACTCGAGCATTTGTTAGGATTTTGAGACCCTTTTCAATGATTAATTTTTTTTTCTTTCAATGTATTTTTAATGTTTTCTTAATTAATTAATTAATTAATTTTAAAATTTATTTATTTATTTTAAAAAATTTTATTATTTTTTATAGTTTTTAATATTTTTTTATTATTTATTATTTATTCATTATTTTATTTATTTATTTATTTTCTTTTATTTTATTTTTTCTAAAAGTTATGTTTTCAATTAAAGAAATTAAAGAAAAGATGAAAATGATGCAATGGAAGGATTTTATGTCTTAGTGCCTAATAATGCCTTCGTAATGTGAAGGGCTTGGTATTTTCTTGACTCGAGATTAGTTGCATTTCACTGCCTAGTATATTTTAATTTCATTTTTGTTGTGTTTATATTTATATCCTTGAAGTTGGTGATCTAATGTGTGTGTAATAGGAAGTATTAACAACTAAGCACTCTCAAAGGTGATATTGATGGATGAATGAATTTAAATGTCCCTAATTGACACTTTAATTAGTATTACATGATCATGCAAAGAAATTATTAATCCATATTAAAGTGAAGATGATTAACGTGCAATGTTTCTTGTCTTCTCATATAATTACTACATTTTGGCCCCCAATAATATATTTCAGGCTACTTTTTGGTTGTTACTTGTGGAGCTTCCCTTTGGCTTAGAAAATCATCAAGGATAAATGTCCACTTCATTGGCATTGGACATCATCAAAGAGGAATTCACCAAAAGTATTAGAGGACATGAGAGAAATTGGTAAAGTGAGTGGATAATTGCTAGAGAAACATCAAGGAACCATAATTTCTTGTGTATATATATTCACTTGAAATTAGCTAGTTACAAAAAGTACATTTTTTCCAAATATTTTCATGTATACATAAATACTAAAAATTCAATTTCAGACTAATTATTCAAACTAATAATTATCTGATAGTCGCAATTTATAATTAAATAGTATAATATGATTAATATTATAGGACAAAACTATAGGGTCTGATTGTGTGGGGAATTGTGACAATATATGTACACTTTTCATTGTATTAGACAATCATCTCTTAGAGTGTCATATCCATCCAATGAAATGTACTCCCAAAGACCATTGTGGGTGTTGTAGCATCCATTGTCCTTTTAATTTTATTTTCAGTTTTATTGCAAAAAGGAAAAAGAAATCAAATATTATGTTGTAACGGAAATAAGAGAAAATGAGGAAATTTAAAAGAAATGTGTTGTTTTATTTTATTGGCGATTTTTGAATGTGGGAAACTCGACAGAGGGTTTGAGCCCTCTGATAGACATGAAACAGATTCGATGATGGTCGTGTAGTTAACAAGCATGAGGGTTAATTCTAAATCAAATGCAAGAAATTATAAAATGGAGTTAAAACCTCAGTTGATTAGGGTCATCTGCTTGAAGAATGTAGATCTGACGGTAGTCGCGCGGTTAAAATGGACGATGTTTAATTCGAAAAATGGACGCAATGGCTTATAGAATGTGATTTAATCCATTTAAGTCTGGATTAATCATAGCCACTCATCAAGAAGCGACGAGATATGATGGATATTGCATCGTAAAGTGCATGAAGTTTATTATAAATTTCGGACCCGAGAAATCTTTGAATTGCAATTTTGTTTCCTATCGCGTCCACGGGGAAGGCAAAGGTTTGTGGAAAAGGTGGACATGATAATTTAATGAACCAGAGGCTAAATTCTTTTTAGTTCTGTGGTAAGCCATATTCCACGTAAATCAACCAATTCGGTTGTTTTAGTAGAATAACTACAAATAGAGGCAGAAGACTGAAACTCCAAAGGAATGGTGATTGGTCAGGTTTCTTTATGTTTCCACCAATTAGAGAACTCCTGATATATATGTGAGTCATAAGGGTTTATTATGTTTTAGCCAATCAGAACATTTCTAATACATACGAGGGCCCAAGTCTACACACGGAGTTTTGTAAAGATGCAGTTTGTTGTGTTAAAATAGTTTAATTATTATCAGAACATCTATAGAGAAACTTCATAAGCAGTCAAGCCACAGATTCGAACAATAAGCAACCATCATCAGTTTTCTAATTTCTATTACTTCTTGTTATTTTGTTTTCTTAAGAATGAGGTGTCTTTTACCCTCCAATTTAATATTTTGTAATGAATTTTACTTTAGATAGTTAGGAGATAGTTAAATAGTTTGACAATTTTGGTGATTATCACCTATCACATGATGTATAAAAAGAGAAAAAATTATAGAAAAATGTTCGATATTTGTAGAACCTGGAGACTAGGCCACTGTATTCTTGATAAATTTGTTGATTAATGAAAGAATTAGAAGTTTTCCACACATTGTTGGGTATGATTTTTTAACTTTTCTGTTATGTGTTTTCTTTCCTTTAAGTATGGTAATGAAGCTACAGGTCTTTGTTTGCTTATGTGAATGAAGTTAAATTTCCTTAAAAAGGTGCTCCTATAGTTGAATTTCCTACCTATGCAATTATTCTAAGTTACAGATAGTAGTTTCTGTGTAAAACAACATATTGTCTCTGACTTCTCCAAGCACCCTTCATTCAACATTTATATTTAGCAATCAAATGGCATTATGAGGCTTTCATATCACCTAAGTATTGAGGGTTTAAAACCAGGTCTTTCAGGTCCTTCATTTGAGAATACAACATACAACTAAGTGACATAAACAATAAACATTAATGTCTTAAGCACAATTTCTACACAGCAAAGAAATTGGTTTCTTAAGGGACAAAATTAATTGGCGCCGCTACCAGGGAGAGAAGTCAAGAACACTTTTCCATGGATTTTTAATATTTTCCTCTAGTTTTTCAATGAGGATGAAATATTTTGCTATATTGAACAAAAAGAAATAACTTTGGCTTCAAAGAGGCCTCATACGAGGTCAAATACCTCATGGAAAAAAGTGCAAGCCCTTTTATACATTGAGAGGCTAGTTTCCAAGAGGGTTGGAAGGCCTAAAACTCCAGTTACACCAAGTCCTACACTTTCTACACCTGGAAGTAGTTCATCACATCTTCCATCCAATATTCACATTTGTTTGACCAAGAGTCATCTTTTACATCCACTTCATTTCAAGAACCCAACTGTCAAGAACACTCTTTAGAGTCTGTTTCTTTTTGAGTATATGCTATAGTTATTCAACCTGAACCTATAACTACCTTGCCTCCATTTCATACTCCATTTACCCCTCAATCAAGTTCTACATCTGCTGGTACTGTAGGTTTAGTAAGTTCAGGAATAAACATGGTAGCACCTACATTCTTGATGAACAGGTATGCGCCTATTTAGTTGTCACAATAGTTGAATCAAATGTGCCAAGAATACTTGAAGATTCTTCCTCGTTTCATAGGGGAGGATGAACAAGTAGCAGAAAATCATATCACAGTGTTTTGTAATTTTGCAGAAAATCTAAATGTTGAACATCTAGATGTTGTTTGGAGAGTAAGAAAATGGTTTAAAGGGCTTCCTAATAACTCTATTTGTACATGGGAAGAGATGGAGCACCTGTTCACCTACAGATGGGGAGAGAAAAGAGACCATTGGTATTCACTCACAAAGTTTAATGCTATTAAGAAGAAATCTGATGAAAGTGTTGTTGAGTTCATCAAAAGGTTCAATAAATTGTATAGTAGTCTTCTAGTGGAGATTAAGCCCCCTCCTGCTAGTGCAAAAATAACTTTTGCAGGGGATTTTGAATCAGATTTTGGATTCACATTGAGGGAGAGAAGATCCACAACCCTTGATCTGATCCAAACTTATGCCTTAGAAATAGAATAAAATCAGGTGGTTGTAGGTAAAGCACCAAAGACACAACCTATCCAAGATAAGGGAAAGGCTAAAGTGGAATCCTCTTAAGATCAAACATTAGAGGATATGAATATTGTAATTAAAAATTTGTCTAATAAATTGATTAAATTGGAATTGGAGAGTAAGAATTCTCAGAGGAAAGTACAATAAAACATAAATTTTAATCCTCAATATAGAAGACAATCTCTGCAAATTTTGCACAGGGAGAGAAAAGACCAAGATCAGGTTCAAGCACCACTTTACTTAGAGGTAGATCCTGATGGAGTACCAAAGAATTCCAAGGGTCATGATGATCATATTTTCACATTGTATGCAGTAGATGAAGATGAAATAGTTTTTGAGGGAGATGAATATGTTGAAACAGATGCCATTTATGATGAGAGTGGAATCGATGAGTATTGGAAGCAATTTTTTGATTTTATGCAGTCAGAATTACATAAGAAATATGACTTGAGATCAAGGAAAAGGTCTAGAAGTAAAGAAAATGAAGGTGAGCAGCAAGTTTTAGCTCCCCTATAAAAGGCGACTCCACAAGAACCACATCCCGCAAAACAATTAAATGAAGGAAAACAACAACAGAATACAAGTAGCAAGACTCAAAATACTTCAAGGTGAGTCTTATCAAGAGGTTTGAGTGATGAAGAAAAGTGAAGATGAAAATGAATGGAATGCTAAATAGGTTCATGTGTTTAGTCTTACTAACGAGTTAGAAAAAATTAGGATTTAGGTGCCCCTCACAAAGTTGGTTAAAACACCAGTTTATCAAAGGGAGATTGTTGTCTTTATTAATTTAAAAGAGAATGTGAATATAAATGACACTGTGAATATGAAAGAAGATAAACCGGTAGTGGTTTTTGGTTCACATGTGGAGGATGTAGATTCTTCAACACCTCCCTTCTACAATTCTTTATTGTTTCATGATTTCCTCTTGCATAATTGTATGTTTGATTTAGGAGATTCACATAACCTTATGCCACTATCAGCGATGAAACAACTAAAGGTTGCTGGGACTTGAAGTTGTGAGAACTGGTTTAGAATATGGTGTTAAGAGTGTTTAAAAGAGAAATTAGAGATCAGTGGAATCATAAAGTAGATCAATTTGCGGCAAAGAAAGTTGCTCGCAGGAATCAAATGATTGGAAAGGTAAAGGAAGGGATTTTATATGACAATGGTATCAATCACCGGTATCAAATTTTCTGGTGCAAGTTCCCCGAGGACCTATACAATTAGTTGAGGGAGCTGAAGAGGTAGAGTCAGTCAGGCAGATCTATGACAGTTTGCCTAATTGGACTTCATCTAATATTGCACTGCTACAACAACTGGGTAACAATCGAACGAGAGCAGTTGACTTTTGGGTGAATACTATGGTGGAAGGGTATGCGATTGAGTTTATTGTGGAGATCTACCAGTCTTTCTCAAAAGCGGAAGTTGTGTTCGACTCTGGGCTGAGAGGGGAATCAATATGAGAAGTCCCGATGTGGATTAAGATTTTTATGGTAGAGGAAGGACTGCTGCCTTTACCCACCACTGGGATGGAAGCGTAAAACCCTAGTACTAAGGGAATGAATTACAGGGGGAGATGTTGCCTACTGAGGGATAGGGATGCTACTGAGGGTATGGATGTGGAAGGATTGAGAAGAGCTAGGGATGTTAGAGCACAGAGGAGGGCACTACTAGTGGGAAAGTGGTAGGCAAGAGCGGCTCAGGCTCTATGGAAGAGAAGGCGGGGGCCCCACCAAGTAGGAGTGGTGATGCGAAAACCCCAGGTTGAAGAGGAATGAGAAGACGGTGCTATGCAACGTGAGTGCAGGAAAGAGGGATGTGGGAGGCAAGGAAATGAAGAAGGATATTCCCTACAGGTTACAAAACTAGGATCACATTAGGGAACCAAAGGAGGACTTTCTCGAAATGTTGTGGAAGTAGAATTATAACACGGGACTGACCCAGGACTTTTCCTGTGGGTTGCAGAAGGAGAATCGCAAGATCAAAAACCATATCGACATGAGGAAAGAGCTGAATATAATGTGGGTGATGGAATAAGGAGGTTTTTCGATGAGGAAGAAGCATCCATCAAAATTCAGCAGCACCACCCCTGAAACATAAGTGGCATTTTCCCCAACCTTCTCCTGGTACCTTATCACAAACATAAGGAATTTATCATTACCTTAGCCAAGGAAACATGAGTATATAGTGCACAAGAGAAATACAGGGCCAGTTTCAATATTAGAAGTAACACAAGAACCAGCTATAGTAGTAACTTAGGGCTACAAGGATCCTAAAAGCCAGGAAGCAAAGGCTTTGTGTTGTTAGCCCATACTCAGAGCAGTATGGCGGGAATGTTTACTAGATACCCGAAATTTGTAAGAGGGGGGAATGGGGATGTGAAGCAGCACCGGTACTTTTGCAAAGCCATCTGGAGGGCCTACCCGACTCCAAATAATGTCCAGGTAATGAAATTCCATACCACACTAAGAGAAAGGGCTCTATGTTGGTTCATAAAGTGGGCATAGCAGAACCTGAATCCCACAATAGATGATATTATTAGGGGATTCGTGTAGGAATTCGAGGTGCCACAAACAGACCAGGAGGGGTTATCAAAGCTATGGGAAATTATGAGGAGGGAGGTGAGATGGCTTAGGAGCTCATGTAAAGGTTTAAGGATTCCATTACCAATTTGAGTTACACCCTGGACCCAAATCACCAGCGGGACTGGTTTATCAAGGCACTATTGCCTTTGACCAGAACATTGCTGACACAATAGAAGATAGGAAACCTACATGATGCATTGGAGCAAGCATCCCAGACAGAAGCTATGGCAAGATACCCCCATAAATATCGGGGAGGCACAAGTCTACAAGACCTGACAATCATGAGCCTACAGATCCAGATCATGAACTTGGTCAAGAAGCTGAGGGATCACCAGCTCCTAGGACCAGCTAGGCCCAATTTTTGGTGCACCCACTGCCTGGTGGAGGGGCATGTTATGATGGAATTCCCATATTTGCGAGGATTTAATTAGCCAGGGGGGTCGTGAGGTCATAAGGGGCCCCTCCCACCGCATGGGTTGCAATAGTCAGAGCACAAAGACCCTTCTGAGGAAGGAATAATAGGGACTTCTACAATATCTATAGGGCATATGGACATCTGCGAAGATGTGCCCAATTTTGCAAAAATACTCTAATGTCCCCAATAACAACTACTGTGAGTTATGCACATTGAGAACTCATCACATTGGTTAGTTCCAAGTGTTGGATGCTATAGTAGAGAGAGTAGACAGATCCACGTTCAAATTCAATGAAACAAGTCAAGGATGGTGAGGAGAAAATGGACGTGGAGGAAGAATGGGAGGAAGAGGACCCTCAAGGTTTTATAACTGCAACCACGAATGACATGTCGCCAAAGAATTCCCACTCTCAAGGAGACCCTGCATTCACAATGCAGAGTTAACACCCATGCGATGGAGGACTGCCCAAAGCTGACTATGAAGTGGGAAGAGAAAACTCGATAGTAGGGGGCTAACATGGTAAACGTTGAGCCTTGGAATGACGATGGCCTCCCTTTAACCAATATCAATATAGTCACCTGAGGAGGGAAGAGGACAAGGGAGGACCGCTATGTGGAGTGTTAGCGTTTGAGATTTCACCTAGGGCGAGATAGACAAACCTCAAAGCTACATCAAACCATTTCACCTCGTAGCTAGCCCTACGAGGTATGAGAAGGCTCTCTCGGGTCAAACACGGTGGATTTTTCAATAGTATGAGTTGACCAATTAGGAACAAGGATTTTAGGCTAGTAAACTGATAAGGGGGTTTGATTTAAAGTTTTTAGGTTTTTTGGTGGCAATTGGAGGGAGTGCAATTCAGGGTGCGGGGATTGAGCTCAGTTTTTGCAGGTGGGTCTTTGGGGCAAGGTAGGAGTTTATGCTGATGCCTTTAGCTGAAAGAGATGATCAAGGAGGAAAGAAGAGAAGCTAAAGAGGGTAAACAATGAATTCGAATCCTCTCTAGACAGTGGAAAACATAAATTTTAAACAAAATTGAAAGCTGAGCATGGCATGCATGAATTCAAACTTTATCACTTCTTTTGTTTAAATAGCAGCAAGAGATTAAGAAATGGAACACATAAACACACTTACAATGACAAGTAGGAAACACACCATCAACATAATAATCCACAAGAATCCACAATGAAGTCTGCAAAACCCTGGCCTTCCTTTTCCTCAAATTGCAGAAATACAAGTCAAAAATACAATAGAGCTTCTCCCTCTAGAGTCCAACCATGAAAATGAGAAAGAGAAGGCATAATATAGAAGGTCTAACTTCTTTCCCCACCTCTAGGGGTCGAGCTCAGCTTCCTAGGAGCTGTTGCAACTAATTCTAAATCAATCACTAAATAATAGGCCAGCTCAACAACTTGCCTCTAAAACTTAGGAAGCCTATCCATGCATTAAATATTCACTATTTACATCAAAGAAGCTTCTAGAAGAGGTAAAGAAGAGTAAAAGTATCTAATGCCATGAAATTTACACAAGAATCCATCAATTACATGCCCAAATAGTCAACCAAAGTGAAAATAGTGCTTAGCTGGCCGAACTGGTCAAAAACTGGCAAATTTGCCTGAGTGGTCGCACCTCTGGCTCGAGTGGTCGCACCGTGTGGCATCTCTATTTGAGGGCCTTCCCGGTGTCCAAATCAGGTGCAGGATAGCTCGTTGGAAAGGTCTGGAAGTATAATTTCCAACCCAACTGGAATTTCGGAATTTGGAGTTGATTTGATCCCTCAAAAATCAAATCTCCCAAGCCTGCTTTCTGCAACTCAAAAAAGGGGCAGAAAGTCAAAATTTGCCTGTATTTATAGCTTTTGGGCACCCAAATCTTCACAAAATTTGAAACCCTTCAATAGGCAAGTGTACTTTTTCATGAAAAATCCAACCATGTAGAGTTTTCCCAGTTCCGAGCTGTCCCCACGACTTGTCTCGTAAGGGGTGAGACCACTCGAATGGCCAAAACCTGTAAAATTCCCAAAAATGTCAAAAATGCCTCAAAATTCTCAAAATTTCTTGGGTTTGATGCTAGGAGGAAGATAATGAGTATCATGGTAAATGAGAGAAGCCTCGGCCAAGATACTGAGCGGGTTGGTCTTCTTCTTCCTCTTGCGGGCCTCGGTCAACCTTCTTTGAAACACCTTCATCTTCGCCTTGCAAACATGCATTCTTGCCCAATAATGGTTTTTCATGTTTCTTAGCAACTTGTTGTTTCGATTGGCCTTAGCCAATAGCCCTTCTAAGTGTGTGTTCACTCGGATAAGCATGGATTCCCTCTCCTTGCGCAGCAAGTCACCGGGCCTCCTACGGTTGATGCCTCGATCACTTCGAATCCTCCATAGCTCATCCAACTCTTTCTCATCCTGCAGCTGTTTGTTTCGCTGCTCCAAATATTTGATTATCCATTTAGCCATCAACAATTGTGTCTGCAACGAATGAATCTCGGTGCTTTTCTCTTGGATGATATCCTTGAGCTCTGTGCTAGGAGAACCGGCGTCAAGATCAATAACCGGATCACCTGATACTCTCTCCTCAATCATGGGCTGCTTGCCCCTCTCTGCTATCTGTGCTGCTGTTGGCAACGAGGCGCCTTCCACCTGATGTGGAGATAACACTCGCTGATCTGATGATGATGACGAGACCCCTTCCACTTGCTGTGGAGAAAATACTCATCGAGCTGCTGCAAACAAGGTTCTATGACCTCTCTGATATGTACACTGTAGTGGGGAAACAACATGTGTCGGCACAATAATCTCTGTCTGGCGTGATGGACCTCCCTCCTCATGAATG